>CM074498.1:12386645-12666680 GCA_037389245.1 Oryzias sinensis | reverse complement strand
GATCACATGGAATTGCAAACCTGTAGAGTCAAGAGCTAAATGACAGCTGAGTGGCCATCAATTTCTTTTCTACTATCTCAGCCTTAGTTACCCTTCTGTAATCTAAATAGAATAAAATGCTTAAAGGATTTAACATTTTAAAGAAGCTGGCACAGTGATACACGAGATTTAAGATAGGTGACCGGAACTTCTTTTTGGGGCGTGCAGTTATCACTGTGTATTATCACTTTTTAATGCACACCCAGCAGCCAATCAGAATTGAGTATTCAATAAATATTTAAAAAAGGAAAAAGAGTTATAGGACAAACTGACGACAAATTTAATTTGGCAAGCTATGTGCCAATTTACTGTTCATTGTTAGTTACGATTTGTTAAAGAATAAGATATAGACACAACAGCTGCAACCCGAGTTATTAGTTTAGGCTTTAGGTTCTTGTCAAGGTCCTCCTGGTTTTAAAGTTTGCTCTGTTAGTTAAATGTAGTAAAGTGAACTTGTTCTCTTCATCTGGAGCCTCTAATGCTCTGTATACAATTGTTGGAGGTGTCAGTATTGCTGATGCGCAAACAGATTATTTTCAGTGAGTTTAATCACATGGCTTTTTCTTTCTTGTGCTTCCTGCATAATTTCTGTCATACTTTTATCTCTTTTGACATTTAACTCGTCTTCTTTTGCTCTGATTGATTGCTGTCTTGCTTGGCAGCTCTGTAGACTGTCAGCACTTTGTAAATACCTGACACCCAAGATAGTTGATAACTGTTTGATCAATGCCAGTCTGTGAGAGACTAATCTCCATATCACATACATAACAAGGTTACATACATGATCATCAGAAAACTATGCAATGTGCCTGATTAAGATGAGAGTGTGGAAATAGGAGGTCAGTGAAATGCCACAGTAAACAAAGGACAGATCTTTACAGTTATATTTTTAGAGTCTAATTCAAATCAATTCACTTTCTTTATAAAACACCAGCTTACGCCTGTGGTTGTCTCATGGCCCTATAAAGCCCACACACATCAAATAATTGATATGCTTAAATGATTATAAATGTTATAATCAAATTCAGTAAAATTATTGTACAGTGACCCCTCACTTGTGGCATTGCAGTTACATAGGCTGCACAAAATGATATAAAGGCATCTTTTTTTTTTTTCTTATTCTTTTTATTTGGTTGTAGACATGATACGTTCACCCCTCCTGCTGCTCAGCTGAACTCCCTCTGGAGGTCGCCCTTCCTTCTCTGTCCGTTGTTTTCCCCCCACAGCTGGTTCTCATTATACTTTGATTTGGTTCCTTTTTAAGGTTTCTGTTCCTGCATATGTTTATCGCAGCGTCATTTTTGGATGTTCTCTGTTTGGCTTAGCACATTGGCATTAAATAGCCTTCATAGTTCGTTTTGTCTCCTTGTCCTTCCTGCATCTGGGTTAACCCCCTTGGTTTCACGTAACAAGACAAGGGCACACATGGGACAGTTTTTAGATCCCGACTTCTGGTAAGTTAATTGGTGACACCAATTTTACTTTAATGTTCAGTAACCTTTATATGTTAGGTCATCTTTTAACCAACGCAACTAATTTCAACAGACCGTTGTTTTCAACGGGTGTGAAAGGATATCCGATCACTAATTTATAACAAAAAAACTGTGGTTCCCATTAAAAAAGGAACTTTTTTCACTTACTAATCCCCTTTGGTGCTGTTTACCATAGTGTAAATGCACATATGAAGTGAGGAGGAGCATCATTAATGTGTGATGATCAGACAACAAGCATTTTTTTTTCTTTCTTCTTTTTCTGCTTTTATTACCAATGCTAGTCAGAACATTTTTGGGCGATTTGACCTCCTCATAATCAACTGTTGCAACTTTTCAAATTTTTTTCAGTCAGTTTGGTTCATCTTTGGATCGCTCTTGGGAGTGTGTATAAGCAAACCAGATGTTAAGAAAACAAAACTTCTCACCATTCTTTACCCATTTGGACAGACTATGCCAGTGTGAAAGCGACCTTTGTCTCTGCCAGCCATTGTCTAAGTTTTCTGCGATGAGTCTGGCGACTTGACATCCTTAGAAGGGCGTGCTTCTGACAAGGTATAGCTGAACCTATGGTGAGGTTATATTTACATGACTGACAGTCGCTCTCTAAAAAGAGAAGTGCTCACTAAACATTTTATCACTTCACCTGTCAGTACTTTTCATGCTGTGTGTGAGAGCCGCATGGTTGTGAACAACAAGACCCTTCATCATGGTGGACTCAGTAAAAGAAACCACAGCTATTTTCTAAAGGCAGTACGTACTGGTGCAGAACAGTGCACAGCAGACACAGAAAGTGTCTCTTTTATTTAATTATTTACTTTTGCAATTTATTGTCAGCAGTGCTTCAGCTGCTGGAAACACATTTCTGTCAAAGGCCTCTGAAGCAAGCCCGGCTTACCACACAGAAACATAAATCCTCCTTAAACCTTGCAACAAGACAGGGAGAACCAGCAAGATGTTTTCTCATTTTCTTTCCTTGTGACAGTGGCAGGAACACATTCACAGACACATACAACTCTGCAGGAACATTGCGTGCTGCTGCACTTTTTATCTCCTCGTGAAAGGGTCTGTGCGTCAGTCGATGCTTCTCTGACAGCTGACATGAAACCTGTTTTCCGTCGTTTGGGGGGTAAAAAAAACAGCAATAATGCACAAATATAGTCAGATCAGCAGAGCCACTGATCGTCTGAAAGAAAAAGAAAAGAGGCTCCACAACATGTTTTGAGGTTTTCCAATGCATGAGAATATAAAGAGGGTAAGACCACACACCACTAGTTTTCCTTATGTTTTTGTTTGTGCTTTGCAATACCAAACTTTGGGGGGGAAAAGGTGGGAGAGGAAAGGATATTGCGTTGTCTTTCTTTGTCTCAATTCAAGGGATACCTTGTTTGCAGTGCTCTCTCTAAGGAACATTAGTCTCCTTTGATTTTCAAGTTTTTGCAGAATGTAATAAGTTTATCCTGAATAACTTGTCTGACATGACTTTTTCTACTGTGCATCTCCCTCGCGTTTCATAGAGAATCTACCGTTCTAGAGGAGTGGTTTGTCCTGTCACCCTTTCGTTCCGCTCTCTTTGCTCGTGACTGTCTTGTCTTGAAGCTGCTTTGCAAATGAATCTCTGTATTTTTCCTGATCAATTTGTGCAAGATCTTGTCTTTTCAACATCCAAATTAACACCCAAAGCAATCGGGCCCCATGCCGTCTCCTCACTGAGTCCTTGTAAAATGCATGTTTTGTGTAATTTGTACTTCCAAAATTATACTTTCGCCATCCATGGCGAAAATGGACTCTGGTGTTTTCTGGAGTGCTAAAAGCGCTATATTGTGTGGACACATCACCATAAATATAAGATAAGATTTTGAAACTTGGATCTGTTTCTCGTTTCAACGTTTTGCTACAAAATTGACGCGTCAATGGACTTGAAATGGAATTCCTGGATACAATGTGCTGCAGAGGGACCAACATCAGACACAGACATGACAAAGGCGATGTAAAAATTACGATTGATTAATGAACGTTCCATTTTTTTGTGTCAACCCAATGCAACAGAGACGCACTGCAAACGGAACAGTGTAAATCCGGCAATAGAGCCAAACCCTTAAGGAAAAAGCTGAATTGGTCAAAGCTAAAAAATGTTAACAGATAAAAAAAAAATTGCAAAAAACTTCAAATAAAGAAAAGCTGCCTTTTGAGCCATGCTTTATTTCTTAAGTTATATTTATGTATTACAGATACATTCACAGACAAGCATTACAAGTGTCCAAAAATGTACTGAATTGTCAAAAAATGTACAATTGTCGCCCCTTGTCATCTTCTTACTCCAACCTCTTTTTAAATCAAAATCAAAGGCAATGTTGATGGAAAAGCTGAAAAATAAAATTGGAGTCCTTGTTACAGTGTAACCTCTAAAAATAAAATACAAAGCCAAAAAGGAACAAGAAAAGGATAAATGGGATTGAAATCTTTAAGCAGCCTGGCAACAATTGAACCAGTGTCACAAACTGCTTTGTTCTCTAGTGACAGTTAGATTTACACTGGCACTACAATGAAACCTAAACTCTATTGGTTTATTTTTAATGAAACACAAACAGTTTTTGATTTTTGCTCATCAGCACTGAAATCCATCCTCCATATTTTTTTCCCACTGGCATTCATAACTCTGTCCGCCTTTTACTGTCTGAAGGCTGGGCAAGTAAACTCTTTAATCCTTGGAGCCTCATCTCTATGAAATAAAATACCCCCCCCCCCCTTCTTTTAAAAACTTGCTTTAGTCTGTGTTCACTCATTTTATTTACCAGAAACCTGACGTAACTCATAAACAAAAATAATAAAATGGTATAATGGTTCTCTCTAGTGAACCGTCAGGGTGTTCCCTGCCTCCACCCTGTGTAGTAGCTGGGCTGGCTGTAGCACCTCCATGACCCCGTAAAGGAAAAAACAGATAAACAATACAGATGGATGGGTTCTTGCTTTACTCTAATCCAGTTCAGTAGTCATGAAGTCTACTTTCATCTTTTTGGAGTTGTGGGTTCAGGGCAAAACTTTAGAAAGACAAATATTTTCTTACCAAATAGGCATAACTATAATGACTTTCTTTGTAATAGATTTTTGTTCCTAAATTTGGTGCCTCTAACTGCTGCCTCTTCTTCTGTATCCCGTAGGTGAGTTCAAATATGTTATTTTTAAAAAAAAAAATAAAGTCTGTCTTTAAGGTCAACAATAGTAGGTGTGCAGTTAAAAAGTCTGTAAAATCAGTTTAAAAAAACGAGGCTTAAGAAATTTGCTTACTGGTTCTTATGCATCTTCCTATAGTTTTATACTCAGGCAACCACCTGCCTGCCCTGCAGAGAGTACAGCAGAGACACCCCCCACCCCATACACACACACACCTTCCTCTTTGTTGGGAATTTTGAAGAGGCCAGGTGCTAGATCCAAATTCCTTATACTTCAAATATATCTAGGACAGAAGCACACTTCATTAGAGGATGCTAAATCCCATGTTAATATGAAAATTAAGAAGTCATGGCAACAACCTTTTAGTAATCGACAATGTATTTCAAATTAAAAGTTGCTGTTTATTTGTTATGAATTAACTTAACCTTCAAACATAATGAAAAAAAAAAGGTAATAGTATTGAAAATGTATGAATATGGAGCACACAACAAATATTTTGCTTGAAATATATTGCTGTTTTCTCAGAAATGTAAGTTTATTCCTTTTTTTTTCTTTAGGGACAAATTTGGAACTTGCAATCTTGTCCATAGTTCCTTCGAGGTTGGGTATGCTTCAGTCCATCATATAAGAATCAACCATCTATATTATTTTATAGCCAATTTCAGTTTTTGGATGCAAACTTCTTAAGTTTAAGTAAATTTAGCTAGAGTTTACACTATTCTGTCAACATAATGAATGGAGAAGAAAGACATTCAGCCTATTGAACATTATATTTAAAGGAAAGACATCATCAACTGAAGAATTCAAGATATTTTTAAATGCTTTTGCTCAAAAAAAAACTGTAGATCTCATAGGTAATTAGATAACACCTAAAATGTATTATTTTTACCTTTAAAATCCTAACCTTTCGAAATCCTTTCTTGGACAAACATAAACAGGCATATAATTAAATATTTCAAATGAGACTTATTTTTGAATAAGCTGCATAATTTTAATGTATAAAGTTGTACTCAGTTGCAGAACTTTATTCCATGATTTTCTTTATTATATTAGATAAAATTGCTAATTGTGATTGTGCTCTTAAGTTAAATCAATAGTTCTTCATAACTGTTCATTAGTGGTATTTAAAAACAAAACAGGGCAAAACAATTTAATCAAATTTAACCTCAAAGTCAATTTTATGTGAAGGGCTACATTTATTTAGCTGCTTTATCTAATTCCTTTTGATCTAGTGCTTGTTTGGCTATGTGTGATCAAGTCATGAGAGTATATTGATGAGAATGAGAAGTCCTACAGGACAGCAGGAGTTTTGGAGATTCTCTTTTAACAAGACTGACAGACTTTGAAGTGATGTTTTCAGTGAAAAGCCCGGAGGCTCTTTCTTTTTCATTAAAAGTACGGGACATCTATTTTTAATGTTACCAGAATGCTGTCAACATACAAGTCTTATGATGAGGAAAAGGTCTTCTTTTCCAAAAAGCCCAACTCCTTGCAAAAATCTTAGAGAATGTATAAATGGGATTTTTGCTGATACAATGTAAAGCAGAAGTTTCACCAGTGCATATACAGAGGAAACACCAAAACAGAACAATGCAATATAATATATAAATGTCTCAGAGTTTTAGAGCAGAAAGGCTGATTTACTCATGATTTTTAGATATTCACGTGTTTGGACAATTACAACAAAAAACAGGGCAGCAAAAGAACAGAACATTAAGTGCTCTGCTCTAAATATTACATCATTTCTCAAATGACAGAGAACAATTAATCCAAACCACTGCACCACAGTGGTATTTTGACTCCGACATCTACTGTATGTGTTCTTTTAAACAGAAACATGTCTCTTGTTCTCGAAATACCTGTAAGGTAGAGAATTGCCACTAGTCTATGAGTATTCATGATCTTGTTGTAAGAAAAAAAGAACAAAGACAACTTCTTATGTCATGCATGAGGAGTGGAGAAAGGCACAATTTTAAACCACTCAAGAAGATACTCAGATGAGTGGCCAAACATCTTTTTTGAGTCCAGCTGACAGAATTCTGGAATACCACGACCAGCATGACTCAGAATCCTCACAAACAAGAGAGTCTTAAAGATGATGTTTTAAAAAGCTGAAAACGACATAAACATTTACGAGAACGAAGGATCACTTTGTTTCATGCGTTTTTTTGTTGTTGTACAGATTGTTGTGTATCTGTTGACTGGACGTGTTAAAATTTTAATTTTTTTATTTATTTTTTACAATAATTGCATGTAAATAGAAACCCAAAGTATTTGAGTCTAAGAAAGAGTGGGTTAATACGGATAAAGTGTTGGAGAACTTTTTATGAACACCTCAAGCCAATGGAGTTTTGTAACAAATATTTAGCAAGCTGGCAAAGCACTATACAACTGCAGTTTGAGAAACATGTTTCAACCAGCAATGGACAAAAGCCTTTGATTGGTTAAACACATCAAAATTCAATTTCAATATCAGTTTCAGTTTTTTTATTAACATAGCCCATTATTAGATCAATAGTCTTCTTACGGGGCTTCATTCAGGTAATTGTATAATTAACATGTAATTATAAATATGACATAAAATGTAATAGTTGATGGCTAAACTACACTAAACAGGCTAGGCTAAACTGGGCACCCCTGCCCTCAGACTCCTTCTCATTAAGGAAAAACTTAAAGAAGCTCTTTAAAGTGCTGAAGACTATCTTTGTTTTTATCCAGTCACCTTGGAATGACCTCCTGAAGCCTTCTTCTTCTTCGTGTTTAATTGGCAGGAGGCAACAACGTCAAGGTGGATTACTGCCACCTATTGTCTATAGGGGTGATGCTGAGTAGGGGGACTACCTAACTAATCTAAAAAAAAAAAAAAAACCCTCCTGAAGCCTTCCTTAAAACTTCCCTATACTGACAAGAACACTCCCTTTAACCTTCAAACTTTCCAGCAGCCAATCAAGACAGAACACAGGAAAGACAGGACCTGCAAATGTGTTGAGAAATTGAATACTCTGAAACAAAGAATAAAAACGGAGGTGAAAAAAAAAACATTCCAACAAAAGAACAATTCCTTTCAATAAGTTAAAAACCCAAGTTCAAAACAGGAGGAAGAAAAAGTAAACAAACAAACCAAAAAAACGTTTAGTTTTTTCCTTGCAGTCATGTTCTGGGATCAGGTTTATTTGTGGTCCTCCATGTTTTTAGTTCAGTCAGTCATCCTCAGTATATTTAAGTGTCTGGTTTTCAATTCGCCTTTGTCAGACTTTCTGATTTGTCACATTTGTTTTGTATTTAAATCTTTCTTTGTGTTTTTTTTCTCTTGCATTTTGGGTCCTGCACAGTTTCTTTCATGTCTTCATGACAGAATAACTAAAGCTGCTAACAAGAAAACCTGCAGTTTTAGAGCTTAAAATTATCTTCTTTTTCAAAAAGAAATGTAAACGTAAGAAAAAGTCTTAGGAAGACTGCAATTTTTCGTATTTGATCTCAAATAATTTAGGGCTTTGTTTAAAAATACAATATGATTACAATAACTTAACACCTAATATTACAGTAAAATTTGCCTAATTCAAGAACCGCTTAGATTCTTTGTGTTTTGTAAACTCCTAAACAAAATGGAATCACATAAAAACGCACTAACAATGCAGGGGTACAACACTTGAGAACAGCAGAACTATTTCAGAATCAATAATGTGCATGTAGCAGATAGTGCTGTACTAGTGATTGACCTACAATACGGTGAAGTGTAATTTAATTCGGTTGTGTAAATCCCCATGCAATTGACACAAAAACAATAGTTCCCATTGACATATTTTGGTCTGCCGTCTCCTCTGCTGCCATACTCAGACTACCTTAAAAAGAGAACATGGAAAACCTGAAAAAAGTAACATTTTCTGCATGCACAAACACACTAAATGTTTAATCCTCTGCTGCGGTTGATCTTAAAAGGCTGCAGATTAAAATCTCTAAGCAGCAAACTCACAACCCTTACTCTTCAGATCTATTTCTCAGTAATATTTTTGATTTGCTTTAATGAAATACAATTTTCTTTTATCTTTTTTTCATGACATGACACTTGCCAAATTTCCTTTCATCCTCATTTTATTCAGCCAGTTTCAAAACCTAGTCAATAATTTATTCCTCCCTACATTGTGTGTGAGACCTCCTCTCTTCTTATTAAGTTTCCCCCCTTATAGATCAGATATTTAGAGAAATATTCCCTCTGAATAGAGCAGCCAAAAGACTGTGATGGGCAAAGAATATGGGTGTTGCATTGTAAGTTGACAGGGCAGGAGAGAGGATATTTCTAAGTGCTTGCCATTATTACAGAAAAATGAGCTTGGATCTGGCAGTGTGCAAGCGGCAAGGTTACACAGAGGTTCACATAAAATGTTCATTGAAACACAATTTTGAAAGCCCCTCCTGTGACTAATCCATGAAATCAGAAAGATCCAGACAATCTCCAAACTGTGACAAAGGAGAAGGTTTGAGCAAATGTGGTTATTTTTTGTGCATGTGAGAGAGTGAACACAATTCTGTGGCGGAAGAAAAGAAAAAAAAAGGATTTTAGACATTTACTGGACGCTGTGAATTCAGCTTTACTGGCAAACAAGTGGATTTGTGTGTCGCCGAGGCCATTATTTTGTTCTCACATACAATACTTGGCAGATCCACAGTCTCCCACTATTATATCTCAAACTGCCTCTGCTGTTCCTTTTCCGACAAAAATGGAAAAATGAGACATTTTATCTTCCATGTTTAACAGGTAAAAAGCTGGTAAACTCCAGACAAAGGATGAGAATAATAGCAATAATATTTCCTTTTTTATTTTATTTCCAAAAAGTGCTTCTTTTGAGCTAGCAGTGCCCCCTTCCCTCCAAAAAAAAGAGTGTGATAAATAAATCTGAAATTCGAAACTGTTTTTGAATGTTCTCCCTGATCTATAGCTGTTAGA
Organism: Oryzias sinensis; assembly: GCA_037389245.1. Lineage (NCBI taxonomy): Eukaryota > Metazoa > Chordata > Actinopteri > Beloniformes > Adrianichthyidae > Oryzias > Oryzias sinensis. The sequence goes on along the minus strand of CM074498.1, from coordinate 12,657,032 downwards.
AAATTTCAAAGAGTTGTGCAGCATTAACTAAGTCCTTATTTAATTAACCTGTAATTAACCTCAAACTGCTCTTTAGAAATTTGACGTAATATTCTCTCTCTGTTAAAGTCCTTCTTCGATAAAAAATAATGTTTTTTGAGTTTTTGACAAGTAATTGTGGCATTTTTTTCTAATTAAAGAGAACAAATGTAATAAAAACATCCCATTTTGCATTTCTGAGTATTTCTCCTTTTGAATTGCTGTCAAACCGTTGCATAGACACTCTGTTTAAATTAATGATGTCACAACGGCCCAGGAGCGCATTCCCTTTGCACAAGCTCCCCGATCTGCCCCGTCCAGCGTGCACAAGCTCAGGGGCATGAGAAGAGAAGATGGCACATTGCTGCATTGCTCTTACACATTTTAAGTGGCTCCAAGGCCACATGTTGTTGGATGGACATATTTAAAATTAAAGTTAAAGTCCCAAATGTGTTCTCTGCATTTGTCTTCTCTCTCTGACCAAGTTTGAAGGCTTGCTGTCCCTGTGTGGGTACCGGATGTTCTTGGGTTGCCGGATGTTCTCGGGGTCCTTCGACCAATGATGACGTCACACTATTTGATTGGCTGTAAGTTGCCACGACCAAAGAGTTAACGTCGCTAAGTTTTTTTTAAAACTTTATTGACAATTGCGGTATCATACATTAACAAGGACATTGACATTAACAACGAACAATAACAATGTAATCAATGTTGCCTCGAAGATCAGTCACCATTGCCAAACACAACATATTAACATAGAAAATAAAGAATAGAGGGGGAAAAAATAAACAATGAACATAACACACAAATAAATAAAAACATAAGTAAAATAAAATAAAGGAACATAGAAAAAATCTAAATAGTCTAATACTAGTTAGGGGTACTCGTGAAGTTTGTATTTCTGAACAAAACTAAGCAATTTCAAGCCATTATTCTTTTTCATATAATGAAGTGATTGAAAGTAAAAACAGAGCTCTTTATTAAATGTTATAAAAAGTGGTTTGGTCTTCAAAATTTTATTTTTGTGCATTTAAAACTTTCCTTGCAATATCAGGATATTAAGAACTGTATTTTCTGGTCTATATGATACCACACCGAATAGAATATTTTTTGAGTGTAAATGAAATGGCATTGCAGTTTTGGAAGAATACCAGAAGCAGAACTCATCCCAGAAATTCTTTATAATTCCACACTTAAAGATTTTTTCACTGCAGTTGTGACTTGACCTCACCAAGATGGCGGTGCTCTCCTCCCATGAGGAACCACATGTCTCCTCTAGTGATATAACTCATTGGAAGGACCCCCGAAGGACCCCGAGAACATCCGGTACCCACACCGGATTAACCAGAGAGGGTAAAAATAAAAACTATAATAAAATCAGGGGATCTTTTTTTATTATTGCCTCCATGAAAATAAGAAAAATATCATAAAATTCAGGAGGCCAAAATAGGCTGGCTTCCCATCCCATCCCATCCGGCCGCCAGCTCGCCTCCCGGGAGCCGGCATAGCGATCGCTTCAGGTCCGTCAGCCCTGTGACAGACTGTCCAGGGTGAACCCGCCTTTGCCCAACAGTCAATTCAATTCAATTCAATTTTATTATATAACCTAATATTTACAACAATAGTCATCTTGATGGACTTCGTGCCAGTGATTGTGTAATAAACATGAATCATAAAGAACATAAAGTCATAGAATTAAATGGCTGATTGCTAAACAAAACTAAACCGACTAAACTAAACTGGGCATCCCTGCCCTTAGACCCTCCTTCGCCGTCGACGAGACGCCCTGTTAGACCTCAGATCGCATCTGTACCACTGACAAGTTATTTTTGCCCCACTTGAAGGGGAAAACAACAAATGGAGGAAATGCCAGCATGACTCAAGAACTCCATGAACGTGTCTCTTTTCTTTATCTGTATTTGATTTTAGACAGAGACCTTTTCCAGTGTTAATGAGTAGTTGAAGAAACCAAGCAAGGTAAAAACCTGTACAGAAATAATACTTGTGAAACTATATTCTGTTTTACAATTAAATTACAAATAACTATACTATACATTTCAAATAACAAAATATCATATTTCAAATGATCAAATTTCACACAACAATGAACCGTGATCAATTAATCAAGCAGACATAGAAAATACATTTCAAACAATCCACGTCTAAAGCGCACCGATAACGCGATAGACAGCTGATCTCTAAAGGCGCCCCTGAAACAGCTGATCATCCCCCGATCACTTCCACATCTTACCGGCTGCCTCTCCACTTTTTTAGATGCCTTGGGGTGGATTTTTCTTTCATCTGACGGTTGGCCCGAACGTCTGCTTCCTGCAGATCAGTGATTACCACTTTTGCGCGACACGTAAATCACCATGCGCACACAGGCATGCTGACGGGGGTTTAATTAATCTCACCTGTTACGGTTGACCTATTTTTGGAATCTTATTTTTCTTTTAAATTTTATTCTTAAATTTTATAAGTCACTTTCGAAATATTCAATTTCCACCCTGATTTATCTTTTTTCCACCACTTTATTTAATTTACATATACACGCTTTTTTTTCCCGAGCATTAAGTGAGTTTTGACCTAACAACCACTGACTTAACATTGAAATTGGTCGCCTCAACTGTGTAAATTGCGTTTGGTGTGAACGCAATTTAACCATTCCTCTTTGTCAGTGTGGCCAAGAAAAAAGTTCAACTCTGGTCTTGCGTATTTGGACAATTACGTGTGAATAGTCACTTTCTTTCCGGCATATCATTTTATTTGCTGTGCAAGTTAATTGTTACGGCCTCAGGCCTTTTGGTGTGTGTATGTGTGTGTTGTGTGTATGTGTGTGGTTGTGTGTGGTTGTGTGTCTTTTGCAGAAGCCTCCACCACATCAGTTCACTTCACCTCCTGATTGATGATTGCAGTTTTTCCCTCCTCCAATCACCAGGCCGGGCGGGAAGCATAAAAGCCTGGAGCAGGCCATGTTCCAGTGGGCAGCTGAATTCCTGGGAGGAATCTGTTTGATCAGCTGACCCCTGTTGTTGGACTTGGCGTTAAAGCCTGTTGGAAACTGCCTGGTTTTCCCCTCTAGTTATTGTGATCTGTTTTTTTGGACTATGTTTTGTATCTTAGTGATGTCCATCTAGTTAAATTTTTCTTTTGGTTATTTATTGCATTAGTGCCTGAGCATTTAAGTTTGTTACCTTCTTTACTTTTGCAGCTGTCATTTAAAATAAACGGCTGCACTGACAGCCATTCAACCCTTACCGGCTTAACATTATTTCTCTATCTTGCCTATTTTCTCCCTCCCTCTGGGTGGGATGTAACATTAATGCAACAATTTTCACCATTTCTGTGACTTTCATTCTGTGTTTTTTGTGCCCCCCCCCTTGTGTCAAACATGCAAGATGCCATTTGCAGAAAGGGGGGATCAAGGGCGGAGCTACCTAGCTCAGCGCCAATGGCCACACGTTTGTAGAGGAGATTTTGGCAACAGAGGCTAGATAGACAAGAAATATGCCGTCTTAAGAAATAAGAGGTTGTGTAATGTTAGTTAAAAACACCACTGGGAGTGTTTAAAAAAAAAACCTGTCATAGGGCGACTATATTACAGAAACATGGTACAGAAATCTTGTAGTAATCAGGTAGATCTTTGACTTTATAGAGTATTACTTTTGCAGCATGAATATTGGTTAAAAGAACTTATGGGACAAGAAGAAAAAAGGAAGAAAAATCATTAAATTACATTGTTGTTGACGATTTTGCTTTGTAAACAAGCAAAAACATATATTTTTTATTTTTCCTGTTTTCATTCATTCATCTTCTTCCGTTTATTCCCTTTCGGGGTCACGGGGCTGCCGGAGCCTATCCTGGCCACTGTTTTTTATTTGGATAAAAAACACAACACATAACTCACAACAATTATTTTTTGGTTTATGCAAGAAAGGATCTATTAAAAAAATATTTAAAAAAAAATTCTAGGCCAAACTCAAACAGGTTTTTTTAACCCTGTTGCAGTTTCAAAGTGTTTCCTTCTACACCTTACTGCCAAACAGTCTAATATAATAAGGTCTAATAAAGTAAAGACAAGGTGACTCATGCAATGGTAAAAGGAGCAAGGGCTTTTTGCTGCATTTAAGGCAGTTTTACAGGCTGATTTAACACACTTGTACCTACCTGGCATTTGTTGTTTGGATATGATCAAATGTTTTAAAATCCTTCAAACTGAGTCCTGTGCAAAAAAATTAAGAAGTCCTTGAAAATACTTAAAAAAAAATGTGGGGACTTCTAATTTTCTAGCGAGAAACTATCAACAGTGCAGCCAAGCATTTCATATTTTGTATCTAGATTAGATTAGAACAGGCCAGATCATGGTCCTACGACAATTTTCCATTTTTGTTTGGGAATTAAAATGCCATACTATATTGTAAAAGCATAAACCATAATTTTAGAAAACAATGGCTGTTGACTGCAGCCTTTGTTCATAAGTTAAGAGACAGGTTTCTTTTATAACCGTAGCATCGTTTCCAAGTTTTCCCTGAATACATCACATTTTGTTTGGGGATGACTGTTGGTGTGGAGTTGATGGAATGTTTCTTGGTAACAAGCAGTGAAAACCATCAATTTGGTGGTGGGAAATCAAAAAAACACATGCACCACTTCACTATATGCCATGTGCCTTTTGGCAGGGCAGGGGGCCCTGGAGTTTTATGTCACTATACACAAATAAAATCCTGACAGAAGAAGAAACTGATCTGGTTCTGACAAATGAGGATAAGGCATATCTTTAAGATGATAATTGTAGCATGACATTTAAATTAAAGGTTCAGGAAAAGCTGTTTTCACAGTTTCTGGCCTATCAATACAAAATTGAAAGAACCTTATACCTTAATAATAATAAGGATATTTTTAAGCAAACAATTTTTCCAAAGTTTTATCAAATTAAAAGGCTCATCTAGCTCCGTGAGAATAGTTAAAATTTCTTTTAAGATATTCAAAATTATATTTTCTCAGTTTTTTTGTCAGTATAACAGTTCTTCTGAAGAATGAAAAGAGTTTACTGTGTTGTTAAAGCTGTGAAATGTTACAGACATTGAATTAAAAAAGAAGACAAGGTGCAAGCAGCTGTTGTTTTTGTTGTGATGATGCCTTTGTGGTGACAGAGGGGTGGTAATTAATTCGAAGTATGGTTTTGACTCGACATAAACAAAAATCGTCCAGTTTCAGTTCTCTGAAAGAAAAGAAAGAAACAACAGAGAAGAAAACAGATCTCTTAATAATAAGACCTTGAAACAGATCAGTGGAGCATGCAGAGAGGTGAACGGTAAGTGGATGATAGACCGGAGACAGTGTTGACCTAAGACCCCTGGTTATCAAGGTGTGAGTGTCTTGGACAGTCAACAGTGATTAGGGTAGCCCTCATGCTGGTTGTGCAGGGAGTCTAACCCCCAACTGCATCTTATGCTCAGCTTGAAGTTTGCTGGTTTACTCTTTGCCGCTCCTCTAAAAGACATTAAAGAGTGGCAATAGTTGTTCAAGGCTTTGAGCCCCCGCTGGTGGTTTGTGAATGCTCTCGCTTTCTCTAGTCTTTTTTAAATTTCTCTTTGGATTAAGGTCCTTAGGTTGATTTATTTGGACTGTCCTGTGCTATTTATTCAATTTTTTTTGTTAATAATTCTGCATACCATGCCTTTTGTTTCTCATTCTGATGATGCATAAATATATTCTGTCTCTCAGAGTTGAAATGTACCAATGATTAAACCTTACAGACTTTTCTAATCTATTTGAGAGGGACAATTTACTGAATTGGTGACTGAAAAATACATTTTTTGCCCCAATAGATAAATATATGTGTAAGACCTAAAGACAGAAATTTAAACACTTAGAGTGCTTGGTGCAGCAGTCATAACACAAGCCTTAGAAAACAGCTATGTTTTACGTTTTGGTTTTATCTTACATAAAGTTAAGCTACTTAAACTAAAGGGAAGCTGATTAAACTTAGGTGCAGCTTAGTGCAGCTTTACATTGTCTTGTTCAGGAAAAAAACTTTCTACCATCATGCTATGTTCACACCACTTCCAATGAAAAGTCTATATAAATGTACATACATGCCAGTTTCAGACTTCTGCGTTCAAAACTCTGTTGTGTCAGAGACTCGGATTGGGTAGTGATAAATGGGTAGCATCCTTTTCAAAACATGGCAGAGCCAACCTTTTGAAAAGTGATCATACAAAGGAAAAATTAATAATTGTGGTCTGTGTGTCACGGTGAAGGGTGGCTCGAGAGCCGGTAGGACCCAGAAGCAGAGGCGGAGGCACGAGGATCAGGGACTAGTGGATTTAATGCGAAACAAAAAGCGCTGCTGAGCAGGTTTACCAAAACAAAACAAAACTTACTTGGCGTGGCTTGAAACATGGAACGTGGCAAGAGACAGTGTGGCAATAGACAGCATGACATGAAACACCATGACAAGAATAATGGACCAGCACAGGAAGAAGGCAGAGACACGACTTAAATACAGACAGGGCAGACAAGACACAGGTGAACACGATCAGGGCAGATGGGGATCAAAGGAAGTAAAACTCAAGAAACCAGACAAGACAGGAGAACTTTCAAAATAAAACAGGAAACAGAAACAAACAAGACAGAACAAGAACAAGGACGAAAAACAAGACAACAAACTCAAAACCACGACACTGTGCTCCGACGGAATTACATGACATCAATTCTTTCATGTATAGCAGCGGTCGGGAACCTATGGTTCGCGAGCCATATATGGCTCTTTCGATGGTCACATCTGGCTCGCAGACAAATCTTTAATTATAAAATCTTTTTAACATTAGACCAGTCCTTCTTCGGGCGCGATCCGATGCCAGAGGGGCGCGCGGTAGTATCGGTGCTTGCAGAAAAAATATCTGCGCCAGCACTATCAGTTTACTATTATCTTTTATTTCACAGAGTTTGTACCAGCCTGAAACCTGTGAACTGCCGTGCCTGCAACTGCGCGCTCCCGTCTCTGAGAAAGAACGCGCAGTTGCAGGGACGGGATGTGTGAGGAATAAACGGGGGTAGTGGGAACATTGTCATAACTTAAAACACACAACCCGTCACTCACTGCAGCGTGAGTGTGTGTGTTTGGCTCCACGTATGCATGTGAGTAGTCTGTCTCACATCTAAAGAACATTCAGACCAACCTACCATCACTTTTAACGGATGGAGGTCTCAACGCCTGCATGAGGCTTAAACTCACCATGTATCAACCGGACTAGACTATCAGCAGAACTACCACGCGGCACCAGAAGTCACATTAATGCTAAGAAATACTCATCATTTATTAGAAACAGCATAACAATGTTTATTAAAAATAATCCACAGACTTATAGTACTTTAAAAGTGTTGAAATTACATCAAATGCACACATTTACTTGTTTATTTAGTTTTAAACATATTGTAGAAGACTGAGTTTAACTGGGTGGCTGTTGGGTCGCGTTATAAGTTCCGGAGATCATTGAACCCATCATGCAGAGATCTGATTGGCCCTCAGTTCTATCGTTGGGGAGTTTAGACCAATGGGGTTCAGCTATGGGCCGAATAAGGGAAATGGGGGGCTGATGCGGAAGTGAGAGAATAAAAAGTTGGGAGAAGCGCTCTCGTCTCGGCGGGGGAGATTGAGGAGTTGCTAAATCAATTGTACGGTGTTTGTTGCGGTCTACAGTAACCAGAATAAAGAACCCTAAAAGAGGTTAAGTCTCCGTGCCTCAGTGTGGGAAAGGGACACTACATTATTGTATGGCTCTTTCGAAATTACTTTTATAAATATGTGGCGTTTATGGCTCTCTCGGCAAAAAAGCTTCCCGACCTCTGGTGTATAGAAATTGAACTTTGACATTTTGCAGCAGGTTGCTTCCAAGTGTTAGTACATGCCCAAATATCTGGTAGTAACAGTGCAGTGTGAACGGCATATGCTAAAAGCGTGTTCAAAAATGCACCTCCAGCGTGTTTGTAAACACGCCACACTTGCCTGGTGTGTCCATTGCATCAGTCAACAGAAAAATAAAGTCTGTTGAAAACCGATTGCCAGCAAAAGAACATGAGAACAACACTTGAATGAGTTTCATGTCTCTAACATTTCTTGGAAAACCATTAAAGGGTAAAATGTTGTTTCTGAGTTAAAAGTTTTCATTTTTAAGTTCAGACAGATTTGTCTATATATATAAAATTTAGAGTAGCTGAAATCATTCACTTTCTGCTTTGGTGAGAGGTCACCACTAGAACTTCATTGTTGGAACATAAACATAAAATGTTCTGAGATCAATTCATTTTTCCCACTTTTTCTTGTGGAAAGTTCTAATGCAATGATGCCAAACATGTTTTTAACTCTATGTGCATTTTTAAAATGACTGAAGCTGGAAACATTTATGGGCATATGCTGGAGAAAAATGTAAGGCTTCTTTGAAAATTGGTCCAATGAATTAAAGACACTGCTAGACTTTCTCATATTTAGTCTTATAACTAACCCCTATGTTCAGAATTTCCGAAGTTTTGTGATCTTAATTTCCTCCAGGGTTTTTCTTTTCATTAAAATAGGATTAGGAACATAGCATGTCAGGAAACAAGATATTTTCCAGTTGTTAAATCTCTCAATACTGAGCTTTGTGCTTGAAATCGTCCTGGCTTGCTGCCACTTGCAATTCAGATGTCAGGATGTAACATGAAGTCTTTAAGAAAATAATCACATATTTTTCTGCGGAATGCCAAAAAACAAAACAAAAAAACATTACACTGTCCTCTGGTTTGGCTTACTTTCACACTGCTCTCTTGAGAGTGGACCCAACTGTCTGGAAATGTAAGTGGTTACAATTAATCAGAAGGAAAAAGAAGAAAAGGTAGAAGAAAACCTATTTACCCCTGACACTCCTGTTAAATGATTTACAAGGGCCTGCATTTCCTCACTACATTATGTTTCTAGATAGGTAATTTTCCATTTGGACCAGTTTTCTTCCTCAGAGATTAAGTGGGCTTTTACAGTGGAGGAAATCAGTATTCGATCCCTTGCTAATTTGGCAAGTTGGATACTTAAAAAGAAATTGGCAGTCAGTCATCCTAATGGTAGGTTCACTTCAACAGTTAGAGATGGAAAAATTCCAAAGAAAACCAAGAAATCGACAAGCACAGAGGTAAGACATTTATTGTGGTTGATGATCAGGTTTCTGTACATATCAGGAGGAATTTTGGTCCAGTCGTCTTTGCAAATGACTTAAAAATCCTACAGATCTGTTGACTGTCACTGGGCAACTCTTGAGTTTCAGCTCTCTTCATTGGTTTTCTATAGGATTGGTGTCCAGAGTTTGGCTGGGCCACTCCATGACCCTAATATGCTTCATTCTCAGCCATTCCTTGCTTGCCTTGGCTGTATGGTTTGGGTCATTATTCTGTCGGAAGACCCATACATGACCCATTTTGAAGCAGTGAAAACCCTCAATTTGCTGGTGAGAAATGAAAAAACTCATACATGCACCACTTCCACCACTCCAAATCTGGCCCGCAGTGTAATTATAATTGGCCCGGGAGACCATATCAAATGTGCATTAGAGATGGTCCACTGTATACTCTGTATCGGTAATACTACACATCCCACAATGCCTTGCTAGTATGTTAGCATGCAGTCAAAACCTGCAAGCGTTCCTTTTTTCTGTTGACGGTCATTGACAGCCATGCTCCAGTCACATTTGACAAATTAATTTCACCCTCCACAAGAACGGCCAAACGAAAGATGGACAACAGGAGCTTTCAAGACAGGTAGTAGGAGGCAGATTATCTGTTCACGAATATGAGGGCAGACCTATGTGTTTTGTGTGAGGAGCTTACGTGGCTGTAACGAAAGAATTTAAAATAACAAGACACTATATGAAGATGTTAAACATTGCATATCAGTGGCAGTAAATTTTCAATAAATATTGAGTTTTGCCCGTGACTTTACTTCACTGCTTAATTTTAGCCCACTGTAAATTTGAGTTTGACACCCCTGCTCTATGCCATGTGCATAGAGGGGGCAGGACTGAGCATTGGTGGAGGATGAGAAGTTCTCACTCAAGATCTGATGGTTCATGGCTCCGTCTATCTTCGACACACTGAAGTGGCCCTGTGCAGAAAACCACCTCCTAAGCATAATGTTTCCACATTTGGGATTATGTGCTTGGGGTCACAGGCAGCATTTCTCTTACTCCAAACATGAGTTGAGTTGATTGCCAAAGAGCACAATTTTAGTTTCATCTGACCACAGCCCTTTTACTCTTGAAATCATGAAGGTGTTCACTGGCAAATGTCACATGGGCCTGCACATGTACCTTTTTAAGCAGGGGTACCTTGCAAACACTGCATGATGTTTAACGACTGCAGCATAAAGTATTACCAATGGTTTTCTTGGTAACTGTGGTTTCAGCTGCTTTGAAATCATCAACTAACTCCTGCAGAGTTGTTTTAGGTCAATTTCTCTCTGTTCCCATGATCATGGAAACCCCAACAGGGGAGCTCTTGCTTGGAGCCCCAGACCTATAGGTAGATTGATGGTCATGTTGCACTAACAGTTGTCACCTTAATTTCCAGCTTCTTGTTGCTGGTTCTGTAGTACATTCTATTCTTGTGCTGGTCTACAATCTTCTCCCTTAAATCCACTGAAAGCTCTTTAGTCTTTCCCATGATAGAGAGTTTGGAGTCTGACTGAAGGATTCTCTGAACAGCTGTCTTTCATACAGGTGATTAGTTCAAAGATGTGTCTTCAAAATTCAGGTGACAGGTTGATTAGGCCTTTGTGAAGCAGAGGTCTTAACAGGGAATCACATACTTAATTTCCTCATTGAAATGCAAATAAATGTATTTAAATTCTTTAAAGTCGCTTTCTTGATTTTCTTTATTATTTCCTGAACTCTATATGCTAAAAGCGTGTTCAAAAATGCATGTTCAGCATGTTTGGAAAACACGGCACACGTGCCCGGTGTGTCCGTTGCATCAGTCAACACTCTCCTTTCAAGGAACCCAAGGACACTGTACAAAACAAAGGTCAAAAATAAACATTAAAAGCACAATAACTAGTAATTGACAGAAAATCCAAAGTGAATCAAGATAAGAAGGCAGATTTAAACAGATTAGTTTTGAGTTTTGATTTGAAAGTTTGTAAAGAGTCTATGTTACGGAGATCAGGAGGGAGGGAATTCCAGAGTTTGGGAGCTGAGCAGCTGAAGGCTCAGCTTCCCATGGTAATAAGTCCGGCCGGAGGAACAAAGAGTTTTGATATGAAGTAGGGTGGAAAGATAAGGAGGAGCCAAGTTATGGAGGGCCTAAAAGGTAAACAGGATGAGCTTGCGATAACATACTGACATTTTTTTAAGTAGGCAAAACTAAAAAAATCTGCATGGGATCAAATACTTATTTCTTCCACTGTAAATCTCACAAAATAATCTTCCTATCTGAGAAAAGTATGGTGCTGAACAAACAGCCATAGAGTAAATGTGCTTTAATTTCAGACCAACTACTTTTTTAAACATCCACCAGTTATGGGATTTGCCATAGATATCCTGACAATGAAGACTAGTTTTAATTTAACTATTAAGCCTTATTTTTATTGCTTCATAACAACCTAATTATATTGAATACATTTAATTTTTCCGCACGTTTGTTGATTTTGATTTAATTAATAATTCAATTTTCTGATTATCAAAATCCCCCAAATTGAAATCCTAAACCTTGGTGTGAATATAGAGTGTTATTAACTATTCCAGTGGGGATTAAGGGAGTAATTTCACTAATCTTCCTGTCTTTGTTCACCCATTTGTTTTTCATAAGTTCATAAACACCTAAGCAGACACAGACAAATCCTGAGAGTGTTTGCCAGATAACAACAGCTTTTGTTTGCTAAGTAACCACAGAGCAAAATTAATCCAGACAGGAGTTGTTTATAACAAACTGTATTCACACATGAAGCACAGCTAAAGGTGGATACTCACTTTAATATAAGCTGGCTTCAGAGAATCCTATCAGTGTTATGAGAAAATGACATCTACTTGACAGCAAGTCTTGCCTGAGGGAGTCGTTCCCATCAAGCTCATTTTGAATGGCATCTGCTGGCTTTCCAGTGAGCTCAGCCATACTGTAGAGGACGACATTTAAATAATGAGAAATTTGCCACGTTCATCCGACACCGGGAAGGAAAAGCAAAAGCTTCTCAGGAGTTCAAGAGGCCCTGACAGCTTCCTCTCCTTCTGGAGAGTTTTGTACACCACCGGAGAGCCAGAAAAGAAGAAGGATGCCAAGAAAAGCGGCTGACGTGTATACATCTCTAGAGGAGAGCGCACTGCGGTTAATCGCTAATGAAGGAAGGACTCAGGGATTTTCTACCTCAAGGTCAACCAAATGTGAGAAAGAAACAAAAATGAGGAGAAAAAAACACACAACCCCAGAGGAAATATTAGCCTCCAATTAAACCAAACATAATGAAGGTAATATTATTGATTTAATTAAGATAATACTAAATTAAATACAGCATGTGGACTGTAGAGCTCTATGTAAAATCATTAATAAAATTAATATTTTCATTCTGCCCTTGCGCATGTTCTTAGTTCAAGTGCAACTCACACTCTCAATTAAACATGCAGGTCAATGCTTGGAAAGAATTATGTCAAAAAAAGCTGCACAGCAGGTCGGTTCTATGCGTTACTCAGTCTGCACACTAAAATGTTTGTTAATTAATGAATATTTTTAACTGGTTATGTTAAAATATTTAAAAGAATCAAATATAGACCAGATTTCCACAAAACAAGGAAAATTTCTAAAATATTACTTGACAAAACATTTTGTAAAAATATGAAGGGTTCAATTTTAAATGCCAATGGAACATAAACCTCCACATGTCACGTTAATCTGCAAGAAAACCCTGCCCTTTTTTATTAAATAGAGGTCACCAAACAAAAACCTCCTATCAGCATTGGCCAGAATTTTTCAAACATTTTTCTTGTTTCCTGAAAAAATGATTTTTTTTTCAGAAAGGAGGTTTTGCACGTTGGCTATCATTATGCTCAAGATGGTGAGAAATTAAGCTACAAAAATAAAATTGATTAAAGAAAACTTTAAGATATTTTTTCTGGAAGTATGAAATTTTTATGACCCTCATTTACAAATGCCTTTCGACCGAATTAAAGCCTCAAGTGAAAAAGAAAATGTCAACGCTCACTAGTTTCTTTGAAGTATTTCAGCTTTTTTTTTAATTAAATATTAGATTCTGCCAAATAAGAGTTAAAAATGATGACTATATGAATTTTTCATGAAAATATAGTGGTTTGAAGAGAAAAACACACCAGAGCTTGCTAGATTTTTGCTAAATATACCAGTGGATTGTCATAATGTATTTTTCTTAATTTATCCACCCACCTATAACTACAATTAAGATTTAGATATTCTGAAAATGTTTTTTCTTGTTAATCCAGAAAGTCACAACGCTCACTGCTTGTTGGATTACAAATAGAAAAAACATTTTTTCTTAGCCTTTTTAAGATCTGAAAGAATCAAAAACATTATATAACTAAATAGTAACACACTAGACATTCAATACCTCTGACATTAATCTACTCACATTGAGGTTCTCCCTAATCCTTGTTACACAGAGAGTGTTCGAGCTGTGTGAAACAAGAAAAAAAATACACTGGCAAATTAGGGGAAACAGTTGGTGTAGAAGTCCATCTTCATCCTTGCAGTCTCAACATGACCATTGACCATCTGAGCCCTGTGCAATATTAGCACAAAAGATTAAACTTCTGTCGCAAATGAGAAAAGAAAAAGCTCCCACAGCCTCTGGGATTTTCAAATGAGACGGATCGAGTTTCCTCCTTCTAAATGAGGCTTATCCAATTTCCTTTTCTGAATTTTGGGTTTCAGAGATATCACTGGAAATCTCTCATTTTAATTTTCAACTGTTTTGTTTTCATCAGTTATCCGCTCACTCAAACTGCATGATTTAATAGGTGTAGTCTTTCAGATGTGCTCTTAGAATGGAAAAGATTCTCATTAGATGATCAGATAAAAGACATATACCATAAGTTTAAAAAAGACGCTTAGAGCCACAAAATGTTTTGTGAAAAAATGGAAGAAATACTACCTCAACTGAAAGCAGATCTCCCAGCCTGACTTCTTAAAATGTGACAGTGTTGTCACATTACCACGAGAGACTGCACTAGATCCGAGAGTAATCCATTTGGTGAAAAGGCCTCACTGTTAATGAAAGATGATGAGAATCACAATCTGAAGGGTGTTATCTGCCTTCTATGATTTGTACTCATTATTTCATGACACTTATTCACATCACAGGAGATGATCTCTAGTTTTTTGTGTTACGATGAAGTGATTAATAGCATCTTCTTCCTTTGAATTAGAACATGTTTTATTTCTAAAGGAAAACTATGCTTTCTTCTGACAGCTCTGAATTGATATCCAACATATGAATATGTTTTGTATGAATTTTACATCTGTTAAGGCTCTGGTAAACCGACATTGCTTCTTTGGTGTGTTTTTGTGTCTCTTTGAGGTGTATGTGACCAGTTGGACAAGCAGTTTGACAAACACGATTCTGCATGCTGCTTGCCACTGCCCCCTGTAGCTTAAAGATGAAGCGTCCCTTAAACTGACCAATGGCAGCAGTCTTGGAATGTCTGAGAAGAGCAGACAGCACCCTGTAGCAGCATTGACTCATTTTCCGACCGTGAACTTAGTACTCAGTTTGCCCTCTTTGTCTGTCTTGGCTTTGTGAATTTTGTTTAAGACTCTTTTAAATAGGGAACCACAAAGAATTGTGTTTAGGAGTGCAACTCAAGTTTCTTTAATATTTTTATTGCCACAGTATTTATAGTGTACCAGCTTATACTAAATTGATTTGATTTGCATAGTAATAGATGCACGCACCTTTGACCAGGGTCTGAGTTTTGTTCGATTCTTTTTATTTTAGTGGCATTGACAATATTCCTTTGTTTTTATTTTTGCTTGGTTATACACTATTTTTCACTCTATTGGTTATTTGAACAACTAACTGGGTTGCAGTGTCACAGATTTCTCTCTATTCGTTGTTTCCCTTTCCATCCCGTCCTTGACTTAATTGGGGCCTTGTCCGGGATACTAGTTTGAAGCAGTTTATTATTTGTTCTTCCTTTAAGCAATTGAGTTTGTGTCACAACATTGATTTTGAACCCTTACCAGATCAGTGTATCTAAACAAGATAAAGAAGGTCAAACTTAAAGATGTATTAGTGAGGAAGTAGGTGGAATAGAAAATAATTTGTATGCCGGTTGGTGACAAGCTGGCTGGACCAGAAAAAGAAGCTGCAGCTGGGAGTTGCCACGACAAAGCGCTTCCCGTGCTTGAAGCAGCTGCTGATGAAGCAAACAAGAGAAGTGAGCATATGAAAACTCCCTCCAACCACACCAGCTACTATCCACTCTCTTCTGTGTGTCTGAGTAGAGACCCAACTGAAATTCCAGCTTTCTTATCTTCGGCTGAAACTTTCATCATTCCTCCTAATTTTCTTATTAGTTCTTGACTTTCTTTTCCGATTTAAATAGAGTATTTATTTGAAGAAACCAGTCCAGTATGAACATGGAGACCTCTGATGTTTCACGTCAGCCATTAACCTTTCATCCCCTTTTGGTTCCAGGTACTTATGTGACACATGCACCTCAGTAAAAGGAAATAATAAACACAGTAAAGGAATGACTGCACAATGAATAACATTGAGAATAGCACAACTTTGTGCCTTTGCACAAACCAGCTTTCCTCGGCGTGAGAATCCATTGGAATTTCCTTAATTGCATTAATGGTCGAAGAGTTACAGTAGTTCAGTCCGGTGTTTAAGGTTAAATAGTCTGTGTCAGCTGAAGATGGGTTGACATATATTATTGTAGGTTATGTGTTTTCTTCAACAAAAGTGCTAGTGCAGGAGACTGAGGTTATAGCAAAGAACAATCAGCAGGTGGACAGCAGTCAATGCCCTCGTAAGAGGAATAAAACATTGAGTGCAGGCGGGGATAAAGGCTTTCAATAACAGCTGTCTTACAGTTACCAAACTTTGGAGAGGTTAGTAGGAGAAGATTGTGCATAACGTCTGGTGTACAAATGTAAAATCAAAAAGGAGAAAAATAGAAAGACATAGTAATAAAACATAAAATATATTACATTCTATATTATAAATGTTACAATTTTAATTAACATGACCATCTCATAACTTACTATTATTGAAGCTCCAAAATTGCAATGCTAGATTAAAAAAAAAAAAACATCTCTTAGTATTCCTCTACAATTCTAAAGTATTCACTTCTATTTTTGTCTCTTTTTATTGTATCAACATCACCTTGAAACAATGACTAATGTGTCTACCTGAAAAGTTGTGACAGGATACTTTCATTCATTCATCTTCTGAACCCGTTGTTGTCCCTTTCGAGGTCACCGGGCAGCCGGAGCCTTTCCCAGCCACTGGTGGGCAAAGGAGGGTACACCAGGTCACCAGTGTGACACTGGGCCACATTTACACACCCATACACACTCGCATTCACACCTGGGGACACTTTAGAGTAACCAATTAACCTATGAAGCATGTTTTTGGACGTGGGAGGAAGCCTGAGTCCTCGGAGGAAACCCTTGTGTGCACGGGAGAACGTGCATACAAAAAGGTCCCCCCGGCAGCATGCATTTCCCTTTGAAATTAGAAAATTATAAACATAGCAGAACCATTTTGAAGATTATCAAATGGTAATCTATTTGCATTATTCCTCCCAGTATTTATGCATACTACCATTTTGTGTTGTGTATATTAGCTGATCATGCACACTATTTTCCTTGTAAAACAGACATATTTTACTTAAATCAAGTGTGTTGTATAGACCTGGTATAGTTTTTTTAAAATCTTTAGTCAAATGGCCAAAAACAAAAAGATTAGGTATTCTTCTGTGTCACTTTTCTATGCCAAAAAACATGATTCCACTGTCAACATGTTTTTCATTAGTTTAAGGATTGTAACCGATCCTTTGTCAATAGTCACTAATACAACGTACTGCATACAACTCTATGCATTTAAAAAGAATCATAATTGATTTATCTTAATTAATGGACCAAACAATGCGTTAAAGGAGAGGAGGTTGTTAATTAGCAGTTCTTGGACTGAATGGCCTGATTTCCTGCAGTAAATTCCTCTCTGTCTTCTTCCTTCTTACACATTTTTTATAGAGACATTATAAAGATTTTCTGCATTTAGTTGCCAACAATGTTTAACAACGACACGGACATATCAAAAATGGAAAACATTAATCTGAAAATGATTTATAGAAAGGTTTGCATGTGAATAATCAACACAATTTTTTATTTTTAGTTTTGGTAGGGTATTTCTTTATTTTTGCACAGTGACTATAGACAATCTTGATTGTGCTTTAGTGGTCTATAAATAAATACATTAAATTGGATATTATTTCTAATAAAAAAAAAAGAGAAACAAACATCATATTAAACAAAATGCATAAACTGTAAATCTTTAGACTGTTTAGCGTACTGCAAAGGTATTTAGATATATTTTTCTAAATATATTGTTCTTGTAGTTTGTTTCTACATTGGATCAAGAGGTGGATAATCTTAACATTATAGGGAATAGAAAGATACTTCTAAAAATACAGAGTACCTGTTGTTG
The DNA here is from genome assembly GCA_037389245.1 of Oryzias sinensis. Taxonomy (NCBI): domain Eukaryota; kingdom Metazoa; phylum Chordata; class Actinopteri; order Beloniformes; family Adrianichthyidae; genus Oryzias; species Oryzias sinensis. Next base: position 12,639,313 of record CM074498.1, on the reverse strand, counting down.
TTCAAAAGTAATTCCTTGACGTAAAGGTTTACTGTTTTAGAATTGTAATGGTTTACATTACTTCTTTCTTACTTTTGAGTTAGTTTCTTTGGAAGAACTGTAAAAGTAGAAAATAAAAGTCTAAAGTGATAAGGAACCAAAATAACCAAGTATTTTACATTTATATGGGGGATGATACAATTACGTATAAGCAGACCAAATGTTTAGTTTTAAAAAGTTTTGTCCATAAAAAAGAAAAATATTTGCCATCAGTTGAACTACAATCATGTTGGATTTACTCACTTGGAGTTAGGTGTAAAGAACCACTGAAATGTCTGTATCTGCTTTTCTCAATTAACATAACATAATTATTTATTCAGAGACTTTTTGTATAACTGACAATGCTTTTACACACTTAACCCTTGTTTTGTTTTGGGTCAAAATTGACCTATTTTCAATTCAATTTCCCCCCAAACACATTATAAGAGATTAAATATAGATGTGATGTTTCTCCATAATGATAATTAGGATTTTAGTATATTGTGTTTGTGCATGTGCAGTATTATATATTTAGAAAAAGCAAATCTTTAATGGATTTTAGTAGTAAAAAAAAATAAATAAAAGGAAAATAAACAGCAAAACAAACTAATCCCAGTCATCTAGTCTAATCTTTACTCAGCTGCACCTTTTTATGCCGGCTAGGCACGTGCAACTGAATAAACAGATAAATACTAGCTACATCAAGCCAAACTGATAAAAATGTTATTTTTTAAAGTCACTGCTCTGGTAATTGGCAAATACTGTAATATTTCATGAAACCGTGATATTTAAGCCACAACGTTAAAATGAGTTGTATTTATCTACATTTAGATGACTGTGTTAAACTACCAAATTGAATTGATACCTTCAGTTTCATACTTTATTGAAGAGCAGCAAAACATGTAAATCCCATCTGAAAAACTATAAACTATGTTACTTCTCAAGGGTAAAGGAAAGCTGGTCAGTATTTTAGAGAAATTAAAAATAAAAATAGAAATCAATTTTGAAGCCTCCAAACCCTCGCCATATACCTTCTCAGCCAAAGAATCAGTGTAAGTTTTGTGTCTTGGTATTTTACATTAGCTGTGAAGTAATTCATGAATTTTCTTTCAAACTGCGGCATTAATCATCTTGTTGAGATGAAAAGACGAAGGAAAAAATGTCATTAATCTTATCTGTTACCACCAGAAATCACAGACAGTTAATCTCCTGTGTTGAATTCCTCACATCGCGGCCCATTCATTCACAGCTCCAGCAACCTTTTTTTTTTCTTTATTTGGATATGATGCAAGGATTATGTGAAAGCTGTCAGATGGAATCAGGTTAGCCACAAGCCAGTTCACAGCCAAAGATGTGCCGCCTTGATACTGCGTCACAGACGGCTCACTTTGCAATCCCACCACACACTACGGGGAGCCTCAGTGCTGATCCAAAACTTTTTTTTCAAACTCATCTTGCCACAAAATCTCACAGAGCGAAGCATTTTTTGTTTCACCACTTCATTGTAAGAAATGGCTATAAACACTCCTAGATGTCAAATCTGAGCGTACAATTTATCTTATTGTTCATTAATTCTGATCAACTGTCTGTAATAAAACCCCTAAAGAGCCTTATATTAATGCTTAGTCACATGCATATCAAAGTGCTAACCAACAATCTTCAAACAATTACTGCGGATTTTAGTAAAATTTAAATCAGACTATCTGGCCTTCATTTTTCAGTTAGCTGACAAGGTTGAAGGAATGAAAGACATCAAAAATAAACAGGTGACAACACTGAAAAAGGTCAGGCTTCATGTTATATCTAAGTTCCAAATTAAAGAGCTTGTGGGGGGGGTCCGGCGGAGTAAGACGTGTTTCTACGGCTCCCGCAGCTTAATATCCTGTTTTGTATATTTTACGAAGAAAACTACGACAAAAACGACCAGAAGTCTTTCTGAAGATGCCTAGACCACAGAATACCACAGACCTGGCTGCAAAGACGGACAAAACTGGAAATAAGCTTGGAAATGAAACCGCAGTGAGGGGAGAAGAGCTAACGGCGGCTAACGAGCAAGCTACAGCTGCCCCCCCAGCGGGGATTCTGGATGTGGAGAAATTGGTGGAGAGAATATCCACTGAAGTGCACAAAGCCATGCTGAAAGCTGTGGAGGAGGCTTTTGATAAAAGGATTGAACCTGTACTGCGGGCACTACAGACTTGCACGTCGGAGATTGCGGGTTTGGGAACTCGGGTAAGCTCCGTGGAGCAGCGGGTGTCCGATCATGAGGACATCTGCAGCGGCCATGATGCGCAGCTTGCAGGTTTCAAATTAAAGAGCTTGTTTATTACCAGATAATGATGTAAATAATGCGCTGACCAGCATTATAATGATGGGTCCTGAGAATCATTATGCTCTAATGTGTCAATATTTCAACAAAGAACGTGATGTTTTAGGTTTATATCACCAGCTTTTAAAGCTTTATATCGTGATCTTAAAATAGCAAACTATAAAATGCAGTGTTTGTGCTCTGGCTTGATTCATTGAGTAGGCTAGGACCATTGGCTGTATAGGAGAACTGGACCGAATGAGTGTGATGTCACACATAATAAATGGCTTACTTCCGGCTCCAACCAAATTAAATCAATTCAGTCGCAATTTTTCCGTAACATGAACGTCGCCATATTGGAGCTAGAAAGCATTAGTATGGCACATGATAAATGGCGTATTGTTATATTGCTCTTTAGTACCTTCTTAGAAGGCCTGAATTTCTTTACAGTCACAGTCCCGTTCACCCACTCACTCACAGATGGGGGCTCCACTGCCAAACATTGGCGCCAACCTAAAATCACCAAGACCAACGTGGGGTTTATCGTCTTGCCCAACAGATGGGTGGGCAAGGTGAGACCAAGCCTGCAATCTTCTGACCAGAGGTAGAGGTAGTGGTCCGAGTCAATCTGATTTAATGTGTCTGTGGAAACCACTCTCACCAATCCAGAGTAAGCTTGTTGGAAATCACACCACTTCGACTGAAAGCAGACTCTGGAAAGTCTGTCCATCAAACTTTTCAAACATTACATGTGAGAGGCGGCGGGCACCACATGGTTTTATTGAGACATCTGACTGGTCAGTTTATAGCTTGAACAACTAGCTATACAAAAAAAAAATAGGATTAGCAACATGTTTGAAAAAGGTACTTCAGCAAGAACGTTTATTCTGACAAATTTAATGACTAACTACAAACATTTTTTAAACTGATCATATCCAAACAAGACCTAATGTCATGTCTCGTCAGTCTTATGTTAAGTCCTGAGTTGTGCACTTTTAGTCAATGCCTGTCACGTGTGTTGTCTTGTGTAGCACTTCCTGTTTTCCTTTGAAACTCTAACTCTTGCCTCGTTTCAGGCCTTGTTACTTTCTGCCCTGGTGTGTTTCCTGTCTAATCTTCCCTGATTGTTTCCACCTGTTATTCCCTCCCTGAAGTCTTAAACAGTCTGAGTCTCCCTTTGTCTTGTGCAGGTGTGTTCGGTTGTATCCTGTGGCACAGCAATTGCCATTCTCTGAGATTAAAAGCTGTAAAAGCATCTGAGTCCAGCCCTGAGTTTTGTCCTGACACCTATTTGGGATTCATTCCTGAATTTATTATTATGCATTTTTTTTAGTCCTAACTCCTAAGCAGTACTGTTTCAGACCTCAGCAGCTCCTTCAGTGGCAGACTGCTGCACTCACGATGCAAAATGGAACGCTACCGCAGGTCCTTCATCCCAGCTGCCATCAGGCTGTTCAACCTCAGCCTAAGTAAATAGTTTTTATAGTTTTAATTTTTTATTCCACTGTACAAAAAATGTATATACAGATGACTCTATATTCCTGCACATCTGTTTCCCTGTTTATTATTTCAGAACACTGTTATTTTTGTAAATATTCTTTCTAAAATGTATATTTGTTAATTACTGTCTGTACATACTTGTGCCAAACTCCATGCTACTGTGACAAGGAAATTTCCCATTCGTGGGATTAATAATCGAATCGAATCTAATCTAATCTAATCTAATCTAATCTAATCTAATCTAATCTAATAAGTGCAACAACAAACAATGGAATAGCTCTAATTCTGAGAAAAACAGTGATACCAGTTTCTCGTCTTGAACAAAAAACGGTATTTGCTCAAATGACCTTTTTACCAAAATAGTGTTTTCGGCTGGATTCCACGTGGAAACAAATGTTGCTGAAAAGCAATTCTTCATTCTAATATGCATGTATTTGCAACATGATTTGAAGGGATTTCAAATACTAGAAACTAAGTGACATAAACTCAACCTAATAAATGATAGGTTTCAATCATAATCATAAACCTTTCTTGTTTCTGCATGTACAATCAAAACTATGTTTTATATCGTGTGCATGGTTTGCATGGAAATATAAGATGTGCTGCACTGCAGCAGGTTTTAGGTAACAGCAAAAAAAAAAAAAAAGTCAGAAAAGAAATAAAATCATGTTTTCCCGCTGGTGATGATCTAATATACACGTTGAAACATCTATTTTCTGTATCAAGAAAAAAGATAAACAAAACAGGGTAAAGAGTTTACTTTACGACACGGATGTGTCAGATTGAATAAAATGGGTGGGAAACCTTGGACAACAGGGCTTCCAAAGGATTTAAGCTGCTTCTAATTAAATGCTCATACATGGTGCTGAGTCAACATTCATGACCAGAGCCATCCATCCAATAATAAGCTCTTGGTGCATAACAAATGAGTCCAGATTATACAAGGGATGTTGTGTTTGACACTTGAAGGAGTGTCTCACTGTTTCTCAGCGCTAATTGTCTCTTATTAGTATGAAACACATGACAACGTGCGGTTTAATCAGTAAGACAGTGAAGCAGATTGGAGATAGTTGAGCTCCATCTTTTTCTTGTTTTGGTAAGTATGCCCCCCTCCCACTCACACACACACACACACACATCTTTTTACACTTCTTTCTATTGGATTTGGTAAATTGAAATTGAGAATATTTTGAATTCTGGACTTATAAATCCTTGGAATCTATGGCGAACATAAAACCTTAAGTGAGAAAGTAAGTCTTGAATTGTTTTAAAGCAAAACTTTCTGAGCTTTTAAAAGAAACCTGAACATGTCACCCTTGACCTTTCTGTACCACTTTTAATTAACCTATTAGTCATTGTCCTACTGTTCATCTCAATTTGAATTGCATTTTATTGTATTTTGTAATGTATTTTTATATTTCAGTTGTTTTAACAGTATTTTATTTTGTATTGATGCCTTTTGGCCCAGGTCTTCCTTGAAAAAGAGATGCAGTCTCAATGGAACTTCCTGGTAAAATAAAATAAAATAAAAAAATAAAAAAAAAAAGTGGAGTTTTCTCCAATCAACTTACCAGTGTCCTGGAAACGGCAAATAAGTGAGACAAAGTAAAGTTTCAAGCCCTGCTTGGTTTACCCATTGGTCAATCCACCTACTGGTTTTGGGCTTACTTTGAAGATGTGTCTAAATTGTCTCACCACATTACACTATGGCTTGTCTTCAAAAAACTGCTGTAAAAGCAAATGTGACAAGCAGCAGAGCTGAAGATAAGAACAAAGGTAGCAAGAAAAAGTAGACCAAAGTTTTCCAATAAATATAAATAGACAACTGAAAGATTTAAATTTCATGTTTTTATAGGTCTTTATAGACAATTGGCCTCACGGAGAGAAAGTCATCTCCAGATCAATTGAAGCTTTTTTCATAGATTTGTAAGGTGGTTTGTTCAGGGTCACAAGCAGTCAGATAATACAGAGTGAAAGAAATAGCTAAAAATATCACAGGACAAAAGATGGAAGAGGAACATGAGAACAATGCAATAAACATTGCAGAAATGAGACATATCTCATGGATGGACTCTACAAACTCAGAAACTTTGGGAGAAAAAAAAGCATTCATGTTTCTTTGATGTATTCAACTCTCCCCACATTCTGGAGTATAGGAAGAACTTTGTCCTCAAAGAAATCTTAGTATTTCAGTCATTCAGCTGTACACCTTCAAAACCTTACCTTTAGAACCTCAAGTGTAGAATAAACTCACAATGCTGTCAAATTTTCTAAACTATACATCCATCCATTTTCTGACTTTGCTTAATGCCTTCTAGGGGCACGGGGTTGCTGGAGCCTGTCCCAGCAACTGCAATGTGAAGGCTTGTCTGTCTGTTGAAGATGGAGGTTAGTTTTAAGCTAAAGCCTTAAGGTGCAGCGACACTTCATGAATTTTAAAAAGCTTTGATGACATAATAATTATTTGAATAAAAACTTAGAGTAGCAATAACTGCAGGTATCCAAGACTGAAGACTACAATCATAAAAACAGTAATTAGGAAGGAGTTAGCCATTGTGGGATACAACTATCTGCTAATTGATGCTTCAGTAAAAAATAAAAACAAAACAAAAAACGAAAAAGAACAAAACAAAATGCTTTCTCCCAAAGTTATAACTTAAATTAACTATTTTTTTATGTGTAAGCCCTACTGCACCTTACTTGTATGTTCGTGGGGGTTCTCCCACTTAATCTACTTTTGTTTTGAGGATTTGGAGAGATATGATCTTTAATGAACTTCTAGTTCTGTGACCTGGGGGACCTCAGGATTTTGCAGTTTATATTTGATTTGATTTGATTTGAAATGGTTTATTTCAAGCAATCAAATAGAAGTAATACACACAAAAGCAATATAATCATCAGTTATACATTCATACAGTAATTAATCAAACTTAGGATAATTAGACATAATTAATAAAAATTGCTTGAAAGGGAGTGGAAGGAAGCGAACTTATATAATCCCACCCCGTTATACTATAACCATTTTATTACATGATTTATCAATATCCGGTTCCTAGGTTTTATCAGACAGAATTAAGAATCATAAGGTATCAATAAAGCACGTGCCAAAGATGAAATTACTTAAGTACTACGTCAAAAATAACTTTAGAAATCAACATGGCAAATGCTGCATCTGAAATATATGCAAATTATGTTACTTTTAAAAGTCATTCATATGCTTTAAAACATAATACTATATCAGTAAAATAGACGCAACACTGTTTCAGGAGTTATCATAGCAAAATTTCATCAAGTATCAAAAGTTAAAAACATGTGCAAAATTATGCTACATTAGGAAAGATTTTTGAATCATTTTATCAATTTTAGGAGCTAGTGAAGTAATATCATCAAAAGTCAATCAATTTAACAATTTTCAATAAGTGATTAATCATTTGTTTTACTTTTTTTTTAAATATTTTTTTGTGTTTTTTTTTTTTTTTTTTATAATAAGGTAATGCTGTAAGGGAAAAAATAAAAAGGGTCCATAATCTGTCAATTGTCCAAGGTTGGTATTTCTTCTTTTACTGATAACAGCCAATCTTCTGGGTTTAAACAGAGTCAATAGTTCTCTTCCATGTTATGTCTGCAGACATTAGATTCAGGTCCATATCCTTCTTCAGCTGATATCAGCTGCGGTGAAAGTTGAGGTCAAGTTGTCTGCAGGTCAGAACTCTGCTGCTATTCAGGTGACGTCAGACTTATGGAGAAAGTGATGATTCCAGGTGTCATATTTCTTGAAATTATTGGGCTCTTTGATTTATTACTCCACGTTGATTCAGACGACAGTGATCAAACACTTCTCAAAGTCCTTCATGGTGTTCACGACCAGAACCTTGGTGCGGTCCTCTGGACCGAGTGGTTTGACGTAAATCCTGCAGCCTTTAACCCAAGTGTTCTCAATCTGCTTACGCTTCCTGAGAAGCCGTGCATGTTTTGAGATTTCAGCATTCCTCCTGGTCAGGTGGTCGTTCAGATAAGCAGCCGAACCTTTCAGGTTTTTCCTTTGATTCATCAGAGCTAGCTTGTGTTTGTGATTCACAAACCTGATGAGGATCGCTGGTTTATCCGTCTCCTTTCTCCTGGGGAGCAGGTGGCAGGTCTCGATGGTATTGAGATCCAGGGAAATCCCTTTCGATGTGAGAAATGAATGTATTTGCTGTTCCAGCGACGCGTCAATCTCCGTTTTTGCACTGCTAGCTACGCTAGCGCTAGCATTAGCAGTGCTAGCTCCAGCTGCATTCAGCTTCGCTCGAGGCTTGATTGGTACTCCAGTGAGAATGACATTATTCATCCTTACTTGCTGTTCCACATCGTCCAGTCTTTTCTCCAGAATCTCGACCCGGTTTTCTCCCTGCTCGTTTTGAGCCCGAAATCTTCGGAACTCTTCCATCATCTCCCAGAGTGGCGTTAGTTTAGCCGACACTTGATCCATAAAACTTTTCAGCGTTTCTTGAATAATGTCAAGAGATTTTTTGAGCTCTTCATATTCCTGGGGTTTCTTCGGGGGCATGGTCAGCTCTCTTTTTGGAGAAAATCAACTTCTTAAGTAATTTGAAGATAGTATCCGCAGAGAGCCGCGACCACGCGTCCTGCCTTAACCCCGGAACCGGAAAAAAAAAAAAAAAAAAATATTCTGTTGGTTTTCATCCAGAACCCTTGTGCTATCCTACGACCCCACCCTTACATTGGCGTTATCTCCCTACCATGACAGAAGTGGATAAAGGTGGAAAGATTTCATGTAATCCATAGAAACCTGTAAAGATCACAAATCATTGAAGAAAAATGGTTCAGCGCACTGTCTAGTGGGTGTAGATTACCCAACTCCCAACGTTAAAGTGTCTATGATAGCACAAAGGTTATATGGTTTCAAACATTGTGAAGTCTAAAAGGGGAGGAGGAGGATAGAGTGACAGATTGATTCATGCAGAAGGTGCAGTAATGCAATCACTGCAAAGCTACATTCACTTCGGGTTTGGAAACGACCATTTCAATGAAAGGTTTGTGTAAATGCGCATACATGCCCGTTTCAAGCTTACGCGTTCAAAACTCACATGTTTACATGTCGCTACGCAAGTTTTTAGGTCAGTTTTTGGGTCCCTCCATACACAATGTGTAGCCATTGAATATACATTGAAAGTTAAACCAGTTGAACTTTGACCAATCAGGAACTCGTATTTTGGTAGTGAAATTTTGGTAGCGTCTTTTTCAAAGCCTGGAGAAAGATTCACAAGATTTGTAAAACTTTGATATTTAGCACCAATCCTCTTCCAACTGCAGGTACATGGGCTAGTATTTGATAGCGACAGTCCAAGGTACCAGTACTTGTTGTCTCTTAGCTTGTCTTGGAAATCCACTGACAGGTAGGTCTGTCTATTAGACTGAAAACCCCGTGACCGAGGATGGTGGGAGAACATGGATTGTTTTTTAACATGACTCCATGAGAAATTGAAATATTAAACCTATTTAGAGTAATATGACTGCTGAATGTAGTTCAAGTTCAGTTTTTAAGATGTCTTTGCAGTACTCTGACCTAGTTTCTTTGCAGATTCTACAACAACCTGTGTGTTTAATATGCTGTAGTCAATGTGTTGTTTTTTTTAATGGTTTTAAATTAATGCTGGTCCCTAGAAAGTTCTGTTTCTAAGCAAAATCCCTGCAGCCTAAATTGGTGTGTAATATTTAAACAATGGCAGACAGCGAAACTTGAACATGAAGAGTTTGTATTTGCAGCAGAACATTAAAATGCAAAAAATGTGTTTGTCGTTTTCCACTCTGTAAGTCATGCAAGGCTTCATGGCTCATAAACAGGAATAATTTTGAATAAATATGCATTATACCCTGGAGAACAGTTACTACAGAATATTCATGTGGCATAGTTAAATACCTTTTTATTACCTTCTCTGCCTATGGTGAACACAGCTATCAGATCTGGAGGGGTTAGAGAATTAAAACTAGTGTACATGAAAAGTTAAAAGATTTTCTTTTTGATTTGAAACAGAAGATGAAGATTTTTCCAATGTTTTTTTTTTTACCAACACATTCAAAATTCTGAAAAATATTTGTGCAGAAATTAAAGAGGGTCTTTATTTACATGTACAGCCCTTGGAACTCTGTGAACCACTTTGTGAAGTTGTAATACTACAAATTGCTCTTTTCATACAAAAATGTACACAAACCAATGATCGGTCCTACTTTGAAGTTACTCCACGCCATCTAAGAGTGTCACAACTGAATAGGACTGAAACCGTACATTAAATATGTTTTTTCGTTTTAAAACTAGAATATTGAGCAGCTCCATCAATAACAGAACTAAAAACAGGCTAAAGTAGCTGTAAAACTTAAAAAGACAGAAAACAGAAAAGACTAAAGACAAATCAGACACAGCATCCCAGTTTCATCCAGTAAAACTCCTGTGGTGTTTGTTGCTATTCAGGTTGAGCCGGGGGATCTCTGCAACCCAACCACCCACCAAATACAGAATACTGATGAGGAATATGTTTCCTTTGTCAATTTGAGTAAAAGGAAAATCAGATTTGACAACTTGCATCGCCATTAGTTAGTTAACTTTCTACAATATGTACATAAATAAATCCATTTTAGAATTGAGTTAGATTTTAAAGACAATTGTTGCCTAGAAAAACTCTAATAATCATTAACCAAAGGCAATGGCGACAAGAAAAATTACATAATTACAAGGTTGAAGGACAGAATGTAAACTTAAGCAGTTATCCATATGGTATTATGTACAATTGTTTTTAAAAATGTATATAAATACATTTATTTTTGAAAGCTACAGTCTTTTTTGGGAGCTCAAAAAGTAATGATTTTTTTTTCTTTTCCTTTTTGTTATCTTTTTCATCAAAAACTTAAAGGAAGTAAATCATGTGAAATGGGACAGAAATCCAGCTGCTGAGGCAGCAACACCAAGTTTTGTGGCCCAGCAGGTTTGACAGGCTGAATCATTTACGATGTGAATAAATCAGGCATACAGACAGAAACACTTTTACATGGAAGTCTGCACTCATGATTTTATGGTGTTTTGAAACTGTACGGAATTTATTAATTTACTACTCCAATCTGATCAGTTATTGTATTAACTGCAGGGAGTCTTTTCCCATCAGTGCAACAAAACAGCATGCAAAACAGACTAAGTATTTAACATATACAAATTATTGTCTATAAGAAAGTTATTTTCACTTAAAATGTCAGGAGAAAAGAAGCATTTGTAAAAATGGGAGCCCACCATACTGTATTTATTTTCAAATGCACCACATAATAAAATTGTATCTACAAAAAATAGAAATAGAATTAAAACATCTTGAATTTATTGTTAAAGTCAATGTCTTTTTTCGTTACTTTTTCTAGATTCAGTATTCAAAAGGAAATTAAGCAATGTTTTTTTAATTCCTTTAAATAATTAATAATTACTGTATTAAATGTAACTGATTTTCCTCAACATGCAGAACACAACAGAAATACATACCAATGTATAAAAAAATTGCATTAAAGTATAAAGAATATTCAGATAATGCAACTCAATGGAAAAATACAGTGCTGGAATTAAAAAAGGGAAATACTATTAAGTTACATTTGAAAAAAGTTTCAAAAAAGGATTGAAAGCAAAATATTTTTTTTCTTAACTTACAGGTTTACTGTAATGGCAGTGTCGGTTCAGCACAAAGGAAAGATGCTTTAATCGAAAAATCCAGTCTTTCTCAGTATCCGCTTTTATCTACTTTCGATCACAAAATAGAAAGAAAAGAAAAAAAATCAATGAGTAAAGCCACCTACAGCAATGCTGGATCATGAGAAGAAAGCTGCACTGTCGAAACAAAGACAGTTTAAGTAAACTGGACTTTCAGTTTTTTTTTTTAGTTCATTACAGCATTTAATTACATTGGACTTATTGTTTTTAAAATGTTAAGCTCTGTGCATTTTGTCTGCTAAACAAAACACAAGCATTAGTAATTTTATTAAATACTCTTTTTACACCAAATTACCCTTTAAATACTTACTTCCTTTTGTTTTAGACAAATGAAGTTATCCATCAAAATATATTATAGATATTTTAATTTAAATCAAACATTAGGATATAAATAAAAAAAACATTTTACTGTTTGTAATAATATTTATAGACCATCTTTCTACTCATTTTAAAACTTCTGTATGCAAAACAGTTCCGAGTTTGTTGGATTTTTCTCAAATCCAGAAGTTATACACTCAGCAGTAACACCTTTTTGAAGAAGTAATCTACGTGTTAACAACTGTATTCAGTTTACAAAGGGAAGTGCAAAGTGACAGGTTGAAAAATTGTGTGTCATGAACACAAAAGCATGAGTCGTGAAGGGAGTGACATATGCACTGCGCTCAGTAAAGGCACAGCAGGATCCTGCAGCAGCTCAACACGGTTTTCTGTTGCGCTTCGCAGTGCAAATCTTTCAGCGATCTCCCAGCAGCGCCATAGACAGTTTAACCACCAATCCTGACTGGTGCTCTGCTTTTCATGCTTTGTTTGTGATAGCAGTTTGACTCCATTGCTGTGCAGTAGCTCTGTTTAGCTTCCATCTTTGGTGCATAAAAATATTCTCTGAAACATCAATTCTTATCAATTTAATCAGCTAAATCAACAATATTACTTTTATTTTTCACTAACTCAAGCACTTAGACAGTGATTTTTATTTACCTTGAGATGTTAAAGTCAGTATAAATTCTTACTATAATTACTGATTGCTTGTTCAAATATCCACCTTCACTTCTTCTGCCTCCACACATGTCCTTCATAATCAGTTCTTTCTCTTCTTTCCTCCAGCAAGAATGAACATGACAGCCCCATGACCCACACACCTATAAACCAGTCAAGCAATCTATTTTATTCCTGCTTGCAAGGTGCTTTTGAGTGGCTGCAGGAGAGCCGGAAATTCCAAGATAGTATCTGGTTGATGATATCAGTGAGATGCTGCCACACACCCCTACACACACACCCACATACACACACGTACACGCACACACAAAGTAGTCCAGTAAGTCACCTTGTTGCACAGATGGCTGGGCTGCAGATCTGTGTCACTCTTCACCTGTGGCAATTCAGGCAACATAAAAACATGTTGACAGCTGTGAGGCCTTTACGAATGCTTTCTCTCCTTAACACATTCATATGAAATAATCAACTGTGCATATATAATTATCTCTGAAAGACACTTTTTTGTTGTTGTTTTTTTTTTATCTCACCTTGTATGTTTTATTAGATTTAGCTTCTACGAAGCCATATCAGTATCAAGCAAGTACGCCTGTGGTGCTTGAGTACCTCGAAATAAAACCATCAACCAGAAAATCACCTACTTAAAGAAGAAGAAATGCTAAATCCTAGCACACTTTGTCTATGTGAAAGAAGGGAGAAGGCAAACACATCCTCAGTTCATCTCCTCACGTCTCTGTTCCTCCCACCAGAAGTGTGAAACAGAGGAGACAATGAGCTGAGGTTGCAGACATTTATCAGATTTAGACATCTAAACTGAAAAGGCAGCAAGACGCAGGGGTCTCTTCTCACCTTCATCTAATCTTTTGTTTTGTTGCATGTGCATTAAAAGTGGTCCCATATCAAAATGTCAGTATATAATCGGGGCAATCACGGCAAACCAAAGGAACAATGGAACATTGTTTCCTGAAACTTCTCCTGGGATTTTAAGAGAATCTAGGAAAAAGGCCAGATTTCATTGAGATCTCTTGGGGTAAAAAATTCATAACTTTTGTTGGCATTTCCACAAAAAGAGCAAACTAAATTCAACCGGTTTCCAGGAATTTTCCTGAATAAATGTCGTACGGATTTGTCACAATTTGTGCACATGTCCTGTGGCTCTGCACATACATGTGACTCATCCCTGACATGCTGAGGTCGGTTTGCATGTACCACTGCACCACTCTGAGGAAAAACCTGTTTAAAAATTTGTTTTCCCATTTTTTTTACATACCTTTGAATTTAAATGTCCAATTGTAGAATATATCTATAAAATATAAATGTATAAAACTACCTAATCAGTACAGTTAGATTTTGACATTATTTGCCAGTTTGGCAGACTTGTATGGCCATGAGTTTGGATAAACTGATGAGAAAGACCCTAATTACTAATTACTGGGGAAAAAAGGTTGGAGAACAGTATTTCTGTCACATGAATAGAATGCATTACGTAAAAGCTTTAAATAAAAAAATAAAAGTAGGTGGATTAGGCTAGTAAAACTGAAGAAATCGTTTAATTGAGTGCATGTTACTGCTGTCTAACAGTTACATGAACATTAAATTGAAAAATCAGACACGGTTTCTAAGACATATATTTATCATTAACTTGGACAGCATCACTTTTTAACTTTTTAAGAGAATTGCTTTATGTTTAGAGGGCTTTTAGTTTATATGTTCTCAAAAACCACACAATTGTGCGTTTATGGTCATATTTCTATGAAAGATGTAGGTGGACTAAACAAAAATTGCCATTTTTTCCTCCCTTTTTTCCTCCCAATATCTTATTTTCTGAATGTTTTGTTGCATCTTTTAAATTGTGTCATTATACAGATATTTTTGAAAATATTTTTCAATTTTTTTTTTAAATGTCAGATGTGGCATTCAGTAAAACGTTTGGTTATAAAATGTGTTTGCATCAGCTATAAAAAGGCAAATAAAAGGGACAGTGCAAACATAAATTCCTAAATGTTGACTCCAAAAATGATCATTTTTAATACATTTCTTGCAACTTCTTTCTTATTAAAAAACTAAAATAAGTGTTTCCCCACAACCTATTGTGATTTCCGTACCTTTTCTATGTACTGATTGGTTGATGCCTGATTCATTATATTTAACTATTTCTGTCATAAAGAAATAAAAATAACTGCAATAACTAACCAGTCTGATGTCACCATTGTCACCTTTGTGTGTGTGCCAAATTTGACCCAAAAAATTCAAAATAGATATTTTAAAGATTTGAGTTTAAATAACTATCTCTTTTAGCAGCGAGGTCCATTATTTTTTAGAAGTCTAATTGATCATTAATTATAATTTTTTCATGACATATTTATTTTTAACATGTCTTGTCTTTAAAAACACCTTATAATGGTATATTTCCACTGATGCTTTGATGGAATGGCTAAGCTGTGATTATAATTGGTTCTTGCCTGGTTTTTAATTTCCAGAGATTTGATGTAATTAGTCAACATTACCCATTTGTCATCTGTGCATCTTTCAAGAGCATCAACTGTATGAGCAGCTTTTGGGAGTCTGTTTGCTGTAGATAATGCATTTCCAAACAGTGTTGTGAGCTGTTTGGCACCTTACACAACACAACCCTTCAGTGGAGGACAAAAAGGACTTCATCAAAACACAAAAACAAAAGGCTTTAGTGCATACATAATTCAAAACTTTAATTACTGAATCTGAAAGAATAAAAAAGATCCACAAAGAAGTGCAGAAATACATACATATCAAAATGTAAACTTTATTTGTCTGACCAAAAATGTGGTCTTCCTTTTTTATTTTTCTGACCATATGCAATTTATGAGATTTACCACCATAAGTTTCCAAGAGAGTAAAAAAAAAGTCTTGCATACCTAGAGGTTCATGTCCTAACTTTTTTGGCACCTTAAAATGTGGCTTGTGAAAGCAGGAAAGGCAGTGAGCATAACCACAGATCTATTTTTGGTAACGGGGTGAATCTACCCCTCAGCAATGTCGCCGAAACAGCTCGTTAGCGGGATGTATGTCCTCATTCGTCTGTGTGTGTTGAAAATGTGGTTTTGTTTGGTGTTGTTTTTTGTTTTTTTTCTTTGACAAGTAGACTAGTACCGAAGTAGGGTGAAGGGTTCATAATTATCCGCTTCAGCACTTTAGCATGGCAAAATTGAAGGAAACAGCACGAAGGAGAAAGAAGTGCAACATTTAAGCTCAAGCTTGATTGAGAAAGAGCTGAAGACAAGCAAAGCTGCAAATACCACACTGTACACTAAAAAAATACAAATATGCTAAAATTTGTAGTCACTATACTTCCAAAGGCACTATGTTGTTGGTTAATTTTCCTCAAATGCTTTTTGTGGCTTTATCTTACTACAGTTTTTAAGGGTTTAGACTTTAGTCCACACGCTTACAACTCAAGTGAAGCAGCTGATAAGTGACATTTCTGGGTACCAATCACCCTTAAAGCTGAGTAAAAAACAAGATTATTCCATCTTTTTATCCACATTTGCTGAAAGAAAAAAAAACTGATAAATGCAATTTGTTACAAGCTGTCACTCTGAAAAATTGCCTTGGCGTGGATAAGACACGACAGTTCCTACAAGTGGTTCTGATTGCTTTAACCTGACATTGTTTTGTGATTAGCTGGTAGAAAATCAATGTCTTTTTTGAGTTTTATCAGCTCTGGGTTTTATTAAAAGAATAAAAAAATAATGGGGAGGAAGGTTTTTGCTGGATAAGAAACAGGATAGATGAGAATAACTGGAAGCTGCAAGCAGCTGTGATTTGGTCACCACCGGTTTCCCTACAACTAAGGATTGTTGTGTTGAAAGGTTGAAAACTCGTCTTTTGAGTTTTGTGTCAAACATGGGAGGGTTAATCAATGAAAGCAACAGAAGCAAATGTAAAAAAACGAGACAATATATAAAAATAGTTACGTTTTAGCAGGTGTAAAGATGTAAACAAAGACGGTTTTCAGAAAAATGAATAGCATTTGTTTATTTATAGAAATTTACAAAATGCAAAGAGAACAAACCAAAGAAAAATCTAAATCAAATCAATAGTTGGTGATACCTTATGTCTTTAAAAATGCACCAATACTTATAGGTACACTTGAAATAGTCAGGGATTTTACAGGATTGAAGTCAGGTCAATGATCAAACTAATATACCAAACAGTGAAGAGCAGTCAAACTGAGCTGCAAAGGCACGGTTGTTAAAAAAAAGTTTAATGTAAAATTTATTAAGAATTGTCTTCGGTGTAAAGAAGAACAAGAACAACTGGAACTGATGGCGTGGCTCCTACACAGCTCTGATAGCAACATTAAAATGTGTCTGGGATCACATGAAGTGACAGACAGATGTGAGAAAGTCCACAACCACAAAACAAATAAAAAAATAAAAAAATACCTAAAGAACATACATACATAGATACACGAATACATACATACACATGTACACATACATACATAAATAAACTGTAATTAGTTATCCAAGATGTTAGGAATACCTTCCTTGCCAAGTCCATTCCAAAACTGTGTACACGTAGAAGAAATTATGCTGTTTTAAAGACAAAGGGTGGTCAAACTAAACATTGGTTTGATTAAGATTTTGCCCTGCGATGGATGGAAAAATTTCCAGGGTGTAACCGGCCTTGGCCTAATAGTAACTTAGTGGCTCAAGCAACCCTTAGCTAAAGAACTAAAACAAAGAACGAAATACAGTCACTTGATATACAAAGTGTTTAACACATAAAGATAGTTAAAACAGCGAACCAGTACGCCTTCCAGGCAGCCAAACTCTGCAGTCTCTAGGGGGGTAGTTAATTATCTCACCTGTTCAGCATCCTATTTAAGTCCAGGTGTGCAGCAGTTCATTCTCTTCCTTACCGCAGCACTGCTTTCGTCGCCCCACCCTCCTTCCCGGCTTCCACCTGTAGGCTCCGTTCGGGGTTATTACCCTAAAGTTATAGAAATTATCTCATGGAATTGTCCGGAGCCTTATGCCAATCAAAGTTTGTGAATGCCAACTAAGATGTAAATTAAGTATGTGAAAATAAATATATCTACTGCAAGAGTTTGTCTGACTGAAATATTATCAGATGATGCCATCTTCTAGCCAAAAGCCATGTTTACCCTATGAGATAACTCAAGTGGTTACCTTAATTGTTCCCAAAACTTTGCATCACTTCATACCGCGGGACTGCTCTTCAATCTTGTAAATACAGTCTTTAAAAGAAGCTTTAAAATCAAGTGGATTAAACTACTATGCAAATCATCCTTTGTTATTATCAGTCTTGAAATTGCTCTTTGTGCTGTTACAGTTCTGTATAAGTAAATCTGACTAGAAATCGTTTACATTTTCTGCTTGACACACTTATACATGAACATCAATATTATAAATTACTTCACTTTCTCTTCTAAAGTTAACTTTTACGAGGTTGACAGAACAGTTTGTTCTCTAAATGAAACTCTGTGATCCGACACACACATCCAGGGCCCGTAAAGCCGATCATACAGGGTTGTTTGCTGGCTTTGGCCACACGGCAGAAAATTTATCATGAAAAATCAATACTAAAGTATTTTCCAATCCCTACCACTGCAGAAGATGGATCAGGCAGAGCAGTTCTTTGTGTAATGGCTTTGTCCACATGGTTCATGCTGATGGACAATCACCAACTGTGATGACGTGCATTAATGGCCCCACCCATCAAAGTAGCGTGCTATCTATTCAGGGAATGTGTCGCAACAGTGGAGCCGCTCTGCAAGACAGCCACTTTCTAGCCTGCAGCCAAAGATAGCACCATTCAACAAACAAAATGAGATTTGGAGGAAAAAAATGGGTAAGATTCCAAATGGCCCAAAGATAAAATGTGCCCGTTGTTCACAGTAATGCTTTTTGCCACAGTGATGAGGCCCGGAGAGGAAAAGGGCAGAAAAAACGCGCTTTAATAAAAATAAAAAATAACTCTTATGGCACTGCTATTTATGTTGTCACCTGCAAATGCAGCCATGTAGTGAGTTTTTTCCCTCCTAATGATTTAAATAATGCAGGTTTTTAGTCCGTGGCTAAGCCCTGGAGAGCCACGTTGACGCACAGAGATAAAACTTTCAAAGGTGCAGAAGCAGAACAGGCCTGGGAGGGGGGGGAATACTGCAAAGTAGGCCACAAATACAGATGAATGTCACATGGGTAAACCCTGGAATATGTTCAAACAGTCAGACTTCAGTAGTTGACACAGTATAAAAATTGAATGAGAGTGAAATGATGCGGCAGATAAACTGCAGATAGAAACAACAACAACAAAATAATGATATGTATGTCCTTCTCTTCTGCAAGTTAGCAGCATATAAACTTAAACTGGACTTTAAGCTGCCTTTCATGGTCGTCTCTTGCTGTCAGAGTCAAGGATTTTCAGTTAACGCAGTTTTCCTTTCACTGTCGCCTCTGCATTAGACGACATATTTTCAGTAAACAAAGACAGTTAAGACAGTTCCCGGAAACATATCTGACCAGAATCTGTTCTGTTGAATTGAGGATTCTGTGCTTTGACCACTTTTTTTTTTTTTTTTACAGTATACCAAGATGCAACAGTTCCTAATATTTATCTCTAGGTTTAGCTTTAACACCAGATTTGATGCAATATTTGAATTAATAAATGGGCAATTCACTGTTTTTTTTCTTGTTGTCTAATGTAAATCTGAAATTATTTACCTCAAAATGTTGTCTTTAAAGCAATAAATAAGGGAAGGATTAATTATAACACAATGTTGACTTAACGTAGGTGCAGGTAACTTAAATGTCTGTTTCTTGATCATCAGCAAACGGTTCAACACAGTTAAACGGCAGAATGAGTCATACATCTTAATCTAAAATATGGTTAATTCACAGTAGTTGTCTGAAACTGATAAATAGAAAACATATATGGTACACCATTATTGAGCACATGGCAGCTTTTTGAAGTACTGCTAATACATTCGTGTCTAAATAGTCAGACAAAATGTAATAAGAAATGTGAATCCAGTATTTTAATTCCTTTCTGGATGTCCTGTAAATTTGCAAAATGTTTGTTAAGAAATAATAAAATTATCATATTTAATAGAGGCATAAAGTTTTTCAAATAAAAATGCGATTTTTTTTTTTTTAAAGATTTGGATAAATCATGTGGCTTTGGGGCCTTTTCTTCAGCTCCATGTTGGTATAGGGCCGTCTTTTCACCTTTTCCTTGTAACCAGCATCCTATGTAGTTGGTAATTATTGTTTAACTAAATAATAATCATTGCTCAGTTCAAAATTGTGTCTCAAAAGGTTTTCAAAATGCTAAATCCTTTTTGCGTGGTTCTATCTCATTTAAACAATAACAATACCTTCAGATAATTGCAATAACGTGAAAGATAACCTACTTGATATTGACATCTGTAAATAAAATCTAGTTCCAATTTGATGATTCCCTCCTTTAATGGTTAGACATAGATTTAAGCTAATTTAGGATACAAAGACCAAGATCAGCACAAGCTGCAACAGGAGTGCTTGTTTTTCATTGGTTGCATGAACATTATGTCTACAAAAGAAATAAAAAATAAAAATTACTACACAACATAAAATAATACAGGAGAAAAAAACAACACAAAAACCACATGGACACTGGCACATAAAAGAATGTATATACTTGTAATTGGATCAGGATCCAACAGGAGACTTAGCAGGGGGCATCTATTTATGGTAGAGACCTGTACCTCTTTGACAGGGCTTCTTCACCTGCTTTGTACCCTGCCCAATTATTCCTACTGCTGTACTGCATCCTTCCCCAGTGCCTCTAATTTGTCCCAGTAACACCTGTCTTACAACCCCCTTTGTTAGCTCTTGGGCATACAGCTTTAGCTGAAATCTGGGGTTAATTCTTTTGTCAGTTGCTTTTATGAAAGCCACAAATCAGTAGATATTTCTGTCATATTTTCTTTTTAAATGGGATAAAAAACATAAATGTCCATATTTGCTATTCTCTTTGAATTCTGCCTTAGTGTTAGGATTTAATCCTATTTTTCTCCTCTTTGCTACATTTGCAAGACTGGCAAAGAATATTTTTGATAAATTCCATACAGTTATGAGTTTGCTTGAATTCAAACATTAAACATTGTATTCATTTGTTTATTAATACATCAATAGAATGCTTTGAATGTGCCAATTTGCACATTTAGTCTGAAAGCTTGAATTTAATAATAAATAATTGATTTGCTAATTCCAGAAGAAACACTGTTTTTTTTAATTTTTCTCTTTTGCAGTGTTTTTCCCTTTTTAATTTTATTTAATTTAGTTGTAAACCATACGTTTTTAGGGTTTCCTGGATAAAACAGACATTTAACACTCTGTCTTTGAAGGGAAGCAACATTTAAGAATGTGGCCCACCAATTTCTTTGTAACATTCCACTGAAACTTTACTTTAGTACGTTAAGTTTGTTAGAACCATGTAGATTTGTCCATAAAGGCAATAAACTATTTCTGATAAACTAGTGTTTTATTTCTCAGCACACTGGAGACAAGAGCGTTCGTAAACATTCATGCATCCATTGAATTTATTCATTCATAGATTGTTACTGTTAGTGCAAATGCAAAACTATCAGACCTATTTGGAACAGGGCAGCAACCTCTTCTTCCATTTGCTGTAAAATCTGTCATAGAGAGATATCACATCACCACTGGCCCATGCTGAAGTCTGGGGTCCACTGCCGTGGCATACCTTTGCAGGGCGGGTCAGAGGCCAGTGCCCAGGGAAAACACCAGAGTGATGCAGCTATACCGAAAGAGCACAACACTACTGTTTCGTGTTTTGTTTCATTGTTTCAGTCTGCTTGTAAAATTAATTACAAAATAAACCTTGCAACTACATGTTTTTTTTTTTGTGAGGTGATTCTGTCATTGAGTTTTAAGGGACACAAATGGACAAAATCAAGCAAAAAACCTTGAAAAATAAAATAGATGTTCAGATGGTGGTGAGGTAGCTCACCTAAAAAGAACAAAACAAAAAGACAAAAAAAACGCCACCTAATAAGGTATGCAGTGCCGGACGTCTGCTATCACACACATGTGACCTTTCTGTGGCAGGCTGGCTAGGTGGGTGGAGAGAACTAATTTATTGGCAAGTGCTTGGATGGAGAAACAAAATCAGCCATCTTAAGACCTCCCACCCAGAACAAGCCCTCATTCCTGCACAGATATTTACACGTCCAAACCCTCTGGCCTTTCTGTGTGTCCACCATTTCCATTCAGGACATGTCCTCACCCTCGGCACCGATCTACACCATGTGCATGTAGGTGTTAGTCATGCCTGTCATTACTCTGTGTGGATGTTTGATCTGGATGTGGTTCCTTTCCTGCAGGCGGGAGAGCTCTTGTTCATTGTGGGCTGCAGTCTATGCTCAGAGAAAGTTGATTTTTTTTAAAAGTCAACCTTGAGCATCGTGCTTTCTAGTTTTTTTTTTTTTCCTTTGGTTTTTCCTGTGGATTAGTTAGGGATATGAAGGATCCTTGTGTTAGCGATATGATTAAAAAGTGATAATCAACAGTGATAATGTACACCTAGAAAATAAGTTCCTGTCACATAGCCTAAATATTCTATATCACTGCGCTGGCTTCTTTAAAACAACCTTTTGTTTCATCATCCGGACAAAATCAAGCAGTGAGAGGTGAACTTTCTCTCTGAAGTGATGCTCTTTTTCAACCGGTGTGCCGCGGCACACTAGTGTGCCATGAGATATGGTCAGGTGTGCCGTGGGAAATTACCCATTTTCACTGATCTAAAAACATTTACCATATCCATGATATCAGCTCTGTGTTCATCCAAACAGGCCCTGATAAAACACTGAAGAATTTGAAAGATCATTAAATATTTTTTTTCTTTCTGTTTATCTGATTCTATTAAAGACACTTTGATCAGAATGAGGGCACCGCGATTTAGCCGCAGCTTCAGCTTTGTTTTTGGAAAAATCCCGCCCCTTGAACTGTCTCCACCAATCACTCTTGGACCCCTAATCATACGTCATTAGTCTGGCCAATCAGAAGTGGTCAAAGTGCTCACTTCCTTGTTCTGATTCACCTCGTGAAGTCTCTCAGTTCCAAAAAAAAAAAAAAAAAGATCAAACTTGCCTTTGGCGGTGTAGCTTTCTGAGGGATCCGGTGTCAAACCGTGGAGCAAGTGATCAAAGTAATAAAGCTCAGACATCCAAACATCCCAATGTTCAATCGAAGTCATCTTTTTAACTGAAACACTTTTCTAATAACATCTTTTCTAATAACGTCGCTTTTAGACTTCTTAGGCAGAAGTAATAGTAGACGTAAAAGTAGAAGTAATAACAACATTTAAGAAACAGGATTAAGGTCAACTGGCCATCAAACATATTTGAACTTTTAAACACATTTTAGACACATTTAAACTAAATTAAAACAATTTAAACATCTAAAAAGAAATAAAACATTTTTGTTAAAGTTTTTATAGAATTCATTTTTGATTAAGACAAAAGAAAAGCTAATAAAACTTCAACATGTTTACTTTTTGTGTAGCTACAGAAAACACAAATATAATGTTATTTTTTGTGTTGTTAAATGTATCAAACATTGTGAGCATAGTGTTTCCTAGTTTCCTTTCACCAACATATGAAAAATATAAAAAAAATAAATAAATCACTATTTAGAAAGATTTTGTTGGTTCTTGTGAGGTTACATAAAATTGCATATTAATAAACTGGAGGAAAATTTTCAAATAATTTAGTTGAAAATTATTACAGAAAATTAACTCAACTTTTATTACATCTTTTAGAAAAAACAGCTACAACTTCCAGGTTTTTCTGCCACAATAATCACAAAAATGCATGTGAGATTGCAGAGGGACTGCGCATCAATAAAGACTACAGAGTTTCTCCTTTAATTATTTGGATGCTGGTGTGCCGCGGGATTTTTGTCAAGGAAAAGGTTGAAAAACACTGCTCTATTTAACACATCGTGACGATCACCATATATATCACTTCGCTTTGCCGCTGCAGTTGAGGTCAGTCCCGGCTTAGCAGGCTAACCGGCGCGTTGTCATGTTACCATGATAACGCGCCACACCACATATTAGGCAAACAAATAGTTCGCTTTTTCAGAAAAAGGCAAACCAAACTGAAACAAATAACAAGAATAAAGTACTAAAAACTGATTTAATATTGATTTCTTTTGTAAGTGAGTATAGGCGGGATAATGGACTTTGCAGAAGCAATTCAGGTGTGCATACATTTCTGATAATGCACACTTCATTGACCGTTATCCTTTACTTAACATTCGCAGTTCCCCTCTTACAGCTTGTTTTTGTCCAGATGATGAAGCAAAAATTTGTTTTAAAGAAGCCAGTGCAGTGGTACAGAACCTTTAAACTACTTTAAAACCTAAAAGCGTATTGTTTTAGGTGTGCATTATTACAGTGGACTTTTTAATTTACACCCAGCAACCAATCAGAATCGAATATTCACCTGGACCATGGTGAACCAATTTTGAAAAATTAATTCTACAAGATTAAGGATTAATGTAGCATCAATGACTTACTGTTTTTAAACAAAAAGAGGAAAGAA
This sequence comes from Oryzias sinensis, assembly GCA_037389245.1. NCBI lineage: Eukaryota > Metazoa > Chordata > Actinopteri > Beloniformes > Adrianichthyidae > Oryzias > Oryzias sinensis. The sequence goes on along the minus strand of CM074498.1, from coordinate 12,615,136 downwards.
AAAAGCAGTACATCACAAATTTTCCATGTCAGCATATCTAAATTTAATGTTGCCTTTTGAAGCATGCATATTTACTGTGAATAATAAAGTATTTTTTAAGGTTTATGCTACAGACTTTTGCATTTCACATTTTATGAGACTCTCTAAAATAAAATATATTTTTTTTTAAACTTCCTAAAATTTACATTGGAAATGTATAAAGCAGATCCTTAGAGGATATTCAAAAGATGAGGCAACATTTACAACTTCTTACCGTTTTTTTAAGGAAGTGAGTGTTTATGTGTAATATTTATTTAAGTATCTTTATCTAAATCTTTCCAAATAAAGGCATATTTTACAAATTTACAAAAAAAGGGAAAACAGTGTTGTGAATGGAGCACTCTTTTTGATAATTTCATCTGCATTTATTACAGCAAAGAAAGCAGAACTTGTATTTATATTTATGAAACAATGTTATTGCTTCCTCTGTCCTTTTTTTTAACCTCTTTATATGTCTTTGCTCGCATCACAGCTTCGTTTAAAAATATTACATTTCAGTAAAGATTTACTTACATGTAAAATATATTTTAATTCAAATAAAGAGGATTTCATCACATAAGTACAACAACATAATTAATATATTTAAATTTTTTTAAGATATTTTCGTTTTTTTATATTGTTGTATTTTTCTACCTCTGAGTTTTGAATTTATTTTATCCTTTGTAAAGCACTTTGTGATTCTTTCTGGGAGTGCTATATAAATGAAGATATTCTATTCTATCTTTGGAAAGAGGTCCATTTATGATTTCATGGAGTCCACCCCTGAGCCTCATGTATTGTGTGTATTGTATTGTGTTTTGTGTGCCAGACTAAAGCCAGTCGCCATGGTTTCACCCCTTTACAGGTCTGCGTGCGTGGCACAAACAGAACTGCAACAAGGGCACGTAAACACCCTGCACAGCCGCCAAATGTACAAACTGCAAAGCAAACAGCCCAGAAAAACCCTAAACAAATATCCCAGCTGAGCCCCCAATTATGTTACATCCCACCCTGAGGGAGGGAGAAAATAGGTAACATAAAGAAAATAAAGTTAAGCCGGTAAGGGTTATAAGCTGTCAGTGCAGCCGTTTATTTGCATGACAGCTGCAAAGGTGAAAAGAAGGTAACAAACTTAAATGCTCAGGCACTAATGCAATAACTAACAAAACCAAAATGGGACTTTAAACTAGCAGGACATCACCAAAACTTTAAACATTACCAAAAACAAAGATCACACGCAGAGGGAAAACAAGCCGGTTTCTACAGGCTTCTAATGCCAAGTCCAAAAGCAGATGAAACAGATTCCTCCCAGGAATTCAGCTGCCGCTGGAACAGGGGTTGCTTGAGGCTTTTATGCTTCCCGCCCTGCCTGGTGATTGGAGGAGGGAAGGAGGCTGTAATCATCTCCTGCAGGAGGTGAAGTGCGATGGTGTGGTGGAGGCTACTGTAAAGGACAGACACACCTACACTGTACAAAAAGGACACACCCACACACAACACATATACACGCTAAAATGTCTGGGGCCATAACATCTGCATATGTGCTATTTATGTTAAACGGTGTAGTTTTTTTCTTGTATCTACAAATTGTACGCAGTGTTGAGATATGACTTTTTTTTGTCACCAATGCCCCTCCCTCCTTACCGTGGACCGTTCCGAAATGTGTATTTTGTTGTTGTTTGTCCGATCTTCTTCTTTGAGATGTACTGGAACTGAATTTCCCCTTGCTGGGATTAATTAAGGTCAATTCATTCATTCATTTTCTGGCTAACTCATTGGTTTTTGTGTGTGTACCTGTGTTTATTATGACAAATGTGCACCTTAAAATCTAAATACTGACTCTATGAGAGTATCTGTATTTTTCTTTTTTTCGGTGGGTTTTAAAAGATATGACAATTATTTGCAGATCCTCTTTGTTTTTCAATAATGTGTCTGCTGCTGCTACAAAGATGTATGACTGATCACATGCAGGCAAAACAAAAAATCTAGAAAACACACAATTAATAATCTTTGCATTGAACTACGACAAAATGAGAAATCCACCTGCTTTTGCACACTTTCAATAGCACGAGTGATTCTGAGGTCAGTCTGCATTGCTTTGTGAAATGCAGGTTTGAAAAGAACGTAGGCATTTATCCTGAAGCTAAAGCAAGCTTAACATCTCGTTCTGGACTAGTCACAGTCAATACAGTTGGATCAAATGTGAAATGTTTCTGCAGCTGTATTAATCTTTAGAATTTTTTTTGTTTTTGTTTGTTTGCTTCTCATCCACCCACTACCATCATGGAATCCCCACGAGGCCACTCGACTGACAGCAACATAAGTCACAGCGCTGCATTAAAAACACATTAGGCTAGCGGAGGAAATTAGGGTTAGGCCTATCTGATGGAGAATACCTGTTCTGGAATGAACTAAGTGCAGGTTTCTTCATGCATCACTATCGCCACTCTGACAATGCTGTGACTTATGGACCTAGTGAATGCACTTCTAAGCACTCTTAGAGTCTAGGCAGTATAAATGTATTGAATTTATGCAACCTCAATGGACCACAACATGCTCTTCCCACTGTTCCAGGAGGAAATTAAAAAGACATAGACAAAGAAGATAAAAAAAAAAAATATATATATATATTATATATATATATATATATATATATACATACACAAAGATTGTGGCTCATTGGGTCAAACCCATTTCCACTTGACTCCAGCCACAGATGAGTACAAAGTTGACTTTTGCACTAACAAACTGCACACATCTGATAGTTGAATATCTATACAAAGACGCAGACGCGGAAAACACAACAAAACATAAGCTGTGACACTTATATCATCCTTCTTTAAAGCATTTGCACTGCACAGAGCATTAAGTTGAGATCTAAATCTGTTTGAATACATCCATAAGAACAGCAATAACCTGTATGAAAGAGACTACACTCCCACAAAGGGCTTGGAGGCAGATGTCAGTTGCTCTAGCATCATCCAGTGCAATTTTTTGTTAAGTAGACTATCTTCAAAAGTATTCATCACAATTTATTGGGTTTAGCAAGGTGCTAAGCAACTATTTTAGACTGTCATAGTACAGTTGATTATTTCTTCCCCCTCAAAATAAGCAAATCCGTTTGTCTACAAGGTTTTGACTTTTCTGTCTGTGTTTCTGAGCTCAGAAGCTATGATGGAATAAAGAACAAATGACTGATCATTTCTCTGCCAGTCTATCATTAAGCATGTCATAGTCTGGAAAGTTCTCCAACCAGAAAAAACAAGTCTTTAGTGGGGATGTGGCAGTGCTTTTAAATACTTCTTTAAGACAGGGTTACATGAGAAATGAATAAGAAAGTATTAAATGCATCAAAAATGTTTGATTTTGAACATGCCTAAAAAAAGTTGATGTTGAGATTCAAAGGATTAGAAGTTTTCAAACATTATCATATNCATGCTCTTCCCACTGTTCCAGGAGGAAATTAAAAAGACATAGACAAAGAAGATAAATATATATATATATATATATATATATATATATATATATATATATATATATATATATATATATACATACACAAAGATTGTGGCTCATTGGGTCAAACCCATTTCCACTTGACTCCAGCCACAGATGAGTACAAAGTTGACTTTTGCACTAACAAACTGCACACATCTGATAGTTGAATATCTATACAAAGACGCAGACGCGGAAAACACAACAAAAAATAAGCTGTGACACTTATATCATCCTTCTTTAAAGCATTTGTACTGCACAGAGTGTTAAGCTGAGATCTAAATCTGTTTGAATACATCCACAAGAACTGCAATAACCTGTATGAAAGAGACTACACTCCCACAAAGGGCTTGGAGGCAGATGTCAGTTGCTCTAGCATCATCCAGTGCAATTTTTTGTTTAGTAGACTATCTTCAAAAGTATTCATCACAATTTATTGGGTTTAGCAAGGTGCTAAGCAACTATTTCAGACTGTCATAGTACAGTTGATTATTTCTTCCCCGTCAAAATAAGAAAATCTGTTTGTCTTCTGAGCTCAGAAGCTATGATGGAATAAAGAACAAATGACTGATCATTTCTCTGCCAGTCTATCATTAAGCATGTCATAGTCTGAAAAGTTCTCCAACCAGAAAAAAACATGTCTTTAGTGGGGATGTGACAGTGCTTTTAACTACTTCTTTAAGACAGGGTTACATGAGAAATGAATAAGAAAGTATTAAATGCATCAAAAATGTTTGATTTTGAACATGCCTAAAAAAATTTGATGTTGAGATTCAAAGGATTAGAAGTTTTCAAACATTATCATATGGCATTGAAAAGAAAATCCAGTTTTTAGAAATCCAGTTAGAAAAAAGAGCTTGGAAGGTCAAAAGAATAAAATATAGCAGAAATTAAAACCTAGTATAAAAGTGACAAAACAAGACAAAACAGAAAAAAACCTGAACAGAAAACTAAGAATGACTTTAACAGAACAGCAAACTGAAATGGCATTTGGCATTTGTGGGAATGCAAAAGTCTATAGCATAAAGCAAAAATTCCCAAAATGTAATACATTTTTTTAAAATGAGCAAACAAACCACAATCATGTATAGTAAGTTTGATTGTGTAATAACAATTATGCAATCAAATGATGCCAATTATTAATTTTTCTGCAGATTTTGCCTTTTCTGCAATGTAACATAATTGCAGCATTACACTTATAGCTCCAAATCCTCTGCAGGTTAGGAAAACAGCTTCTGAAATTTATTCAGCCTTTTTCCTTCCAATAAACTACAGTTTCTCCTGCAAAAAGTAATGCAATTAAGCAATTTAAATAAACCTCCTTCAGGAATCACGCAATCAGATGTGTTTCCGCAAATGCAACGTCTCTAGTTTTACATTTTAAATCAACAATGCTTTTGAACTCCTCTGTAAGTAAATCTTTAAAAAAAAGTCTGCATAGGCCATTTATTCATCTAAACATTAAAAAAGATTTGCAGAGAGATGGGTAAGAAACAGTGCAAGTCTTGAGTGAGCAGAGTAAAGCCTATCTGGAGCTTTAATTTGATTTCTTGTGGCTTTTGGTGCTCTGCAGTGCAAAGGAAAGGTCGTAACAGCAGCCAGACACCATCCATTGTTACCACTCTGCAGTTTGTGGTGTGTTCAGCCTGGATGATCACATATCTACCACGCTTAGCCTTCCACCTTTTTTCATACATAACATATAGAACACAATATAGATGCCGACATTGAGGTTGGCTGTAGGTTAAGGGCAGGTCCCGTCTGAGGGGTTTGCACATCAGAGACTCTTCGTACTGCGGGTTAAATCGTCGCTAAGGTTAAGCTGTTTGGATGACCCTTTAATAATACAAGTCAGAGCTGCACTACAGCACTTGGTAAAGGAATATCCCCTTAACATTTTAAGAGGAGAGCTGCAAGTTTTTCAAATCAAAGGAAAATAATAGGATAGTTGCACAAAGTCTGACTGTAAGACTTCATAATTAACTTGAGTTCCAGCCAGATGTACTAATAAATAAGAAAAAGCATCAGCAGTCATCTCAAATCACTGAAAAGAAATCTGACCTGTAAGGCTGTTTTAACACATTTGGTTTTATTAAATCAAGCTTTCCAGTGCTTGTGCAATGGATAGCTGATGCAATCAGCAGAAGGGAAACACTCCGGGAACCCATCATTTATCTGCTGACACAGCCTCTGTTTGCAGAAAAAAGCATTTGGGGGCTTTTATTGAGCGTGGCACACATCGGGATACCACACATCAAAATGAAAACTGTAGTTTTCTGTGCTTGTCACAGCTTGAATACAGATCAATTATTAAAGAAGCTAGATCAAAGCTGAATGACCAGTCAGTGTTTGCAATGTCGTATTTTGCATTTCTGCTTTTCAACACTCAATGCAACTAAATAAATTACTTTTTGAAATCAGAAAATTCAATGTTAACATGTTTTCTTTTTTCTGTAGAAGTATACAGGACTTTTTTATATATATATCTTTTGCAGTTGACCAGGTTTTGACCTTTTAATCCAGATTACATGTTTAAAATGAGAATGTATTCAATATGTAAACCAGAAAAAAAACATCCTTGCTGGTATGAAATGTCCATAACTTCCTCAGCATGTGAGATCACACCCCTGTACATTGAGACTGTGTAAAAGGTATAAAAGTCTGCATATCTTTCCATGTGGCAGGGCTTTCCCGAGGCTCCAAAACATAGTTCTTTAGTTTCCATGCTATTAGGTTCGAGTACATCTCCTGCAAACGTTTTAACCAGGTTGTTGACCTCCTGTCGGTATTGAGTGATGGTGTATGTCATGTGTGCCTCCAGGGTCTTGACATGGTTTGGAATATTCTGAGGGTTATACTTAAATCAGATAGAAGCTGTGGATAGATAGTACTTGGATGTTATCATTAAAAATTGAGGAACGGGAACAAGATCCATCTCTTTTCCAAAAGAAAAAAAAAAACAGTTTTTTTTCTTTTTAACAAACAAAAAACTAAAAATGAGTCAGACAACCAAAACGAATCACACACAACTGTTGAGAGACGCAGACACATCTGTTTGAATAAGGAGAAGCTGTGCAAAGGAAACAACTTGCAAGCTGATCAGTGTGAATGCCCATGCTTTACACATATTTACTGACTCCATGTTTCAATTGTTAAAGATTCAGGACAGCCTAAAGGTAGACCATGAGCTTTTGTGACAAACTAGTCACCACAGTTGTTCCAGATGACTATTCCAGCTAGAACAACAGGACAGTTTGCAGATTTCCTGTGTCCATTAGAAAGTATTGACTTTGCCTTTTCGAGTGTTGTAAATGCTGATTGCAAATGACACATTGTTTTGCAGACTAAGCTCCAAGATGCCAAGCACAATTCTACCGCTTGCTAGTTTTTTCAACCCAACAAAAGGCTAATGAGGATATGATAAACAAGCACAATAAACAGAGCATGTAATTAGCAGGCTTCTTAATCCGACAAAACTCAATACATCCAAAAGACAGACAGCAAACCCCCTTACTGCCGCTCCAATTTAAGTGAAACACTTTCATCCTCAAAAAGGATTTAATTTTTTTCAATTTCAAACACAAAATGAAAATAAACACATGAGTTTGAAATAGAAAACAGTGTGCTTGAAATGGAGTGGGTAGAAAAAAAATCTTGTATGATCCCACCCCTTTTTACAACACCTTATATTTTTGAAATATTATAAATTTTTATGCAACATGACACTTCATGGCAGCATACAAGAACAGGGCTTAGAGAAAGTTTTAGACTAGGAGTAAAAGGACACATAAAGATCAACAGAAGTAATCTTTTTCATAAAGGGACCTTTCTATAATCCTGATTTTGAAAAAAAAAATATTTTCAGCATTCGTTTTCCTCAGCAATGTATACCAAGTATATAAATTATAATTTTCTGGTGATTTCCAGGCAGGAGATGGAAATTTGGTTGTAGAGACAACAAAGTCCCACTCTGATCATCTTTTGATCTATTTTTAAAGTGTTCCCAGTGGTCTTTTAATTAGGATTAACATTTTTAGCCAAAGTTAAAAGAAACTGTCATTTTCAAGGACATGCAGTAGTTTCTCCAGAGCAGTAGGAGTTCATTTGAAATTTGCCTTGAAGTATGGGTGGGACCGTTGCTACGGAGCAAGCCCTCACTACTTCCCATTAACCATCTTTTTTACACTCCTTGCCATTGACTAACAGCTCCTCAAACTCCAACGAGCATAATATTGATGATATATATTATAGATATTGTAGCTTCTATGTTATGTCACAGCAATATATATATAAAATTATCATGATGTCGGACTACTAGGGAGACCCAGGTGCTGGAACCCGGAACAAACTCAGGAGCCGAGGTATAGTCAGGAGGTTTAATCAGAGAAGGGGTGAAGGTCGTGGATGCAGGGAACGGCTGGGAGCGGGGTGGAGCACCGAGGACGGTGTGAGCAGCCTGGACGATGGGGAGCGCAGAGTTTGGCTTAGACAGTCTGGGACGAGGTGGAGCGCTGAGGACAGCGCAGACAGTCAGCGATGAGGACGGCGAGAACAGCTTGGTGTGAGTGGAGACACCGAGGACGGCGAGAACAGCTTTGCGTGAGTGGAGACGCCGAGGACGGCGAAACAGGAATGGGGCGAGAAACCAGGGTGACCAGTGGAGAGATGACCTGAAAGCATGAGACAAAGGCTTGGATTTACTAGAGCAAAGTTACTTGACTAGAGGCCAGCCGTAAGCACCGGAGTGAGTATAACGGACTGGCGTAGTATGCTGGGATGGATCTCCTAGAAGGTCTGCCAGGTGATGAGATAATGAAGGCCAGCTGGTTCCAATGAAGGAGCAGGGAGGGGGGAGGTAGCAGCCGGACGAACCGTGACAATAATATGCTTCTCCTAATCAGAGCTTTGACTTCTACTGTGCATACTTTTGCATTCTCACTCTGATGTGTCAGTGTATTAACTGATTAGAAACGTGGCAGCAGCAGGGTAAAACCTTGGCTATGGTAAATGAGATTCAGTTATTTTGTGCAGAATCAATGACAAAATGCAACTAGGTGGTTCTTGCTGAAGATAAAGCATTTGTTATGCAGAATCCTTCAAATGTGGGATCTTTGACTTTAAAAAACACCAAAAATTTTATATCTTTTTGTTTTTGGATCCTTTAACTTTTTTTCATTTCATGAGCACCTTTTGATGCAATAAGGAAACAAGTGTGGAGCAACCCAAAGGTCAAGAAAAAAAAAATCACAATTCAAAGGAATAGCTCCAAACCAACGATCTGGAGGATACAAATTAGATAAATATGTAAATAAAAAATAAATAACAAAAGCCAAAACTTTCAAACAATTCAAGGAATATCACTACTTCAATTGGAACCATCTATTACACCGTTTAATTCTGCTATGTAATTGCCAGAGAAAGTATTATATGCCCACAAATTATGATATGAAATAAATCGTTGTTAAATTAATTAATACCCCCCAATGATTAAGTCACAAGATAATCTATTTGTGAAACTAGCTAAATTGCCAAGTAAGATGGTAAATCTGTAGCAAAATATTCCCGGAAGGTAAGGGAGCTACTCGCATATAGTATGCGTACACACATGGATACATTTCACCTTCCATTGTCCAAAATCTGAGCAGTTATACTTCCAAAATTTGTAAAATTTAGCTGAGATGCTTTTACATGAGTGACTTTTTTTTCGAAATACCAATCCTTCATGTCTGTCCTGATGCCAGAGCAAAGACTTGTCCCATGTCTTAATAAAAGGAAAACATGACAGACAGAAAGCAGTGAACTAGGAGATGAAAAGAAGGAGTGATCTGTAAAATAGAAACATCCAGCGCAAGATAATGAGGGTTTAAAGGTAGTTTACAGGAGGTGGAATCTCACCACAGTGGTACCGCACTGGTGAAGTATCAAACAGAGAGTACAACATCTGTGGAGAGAGCAATCAAACCGTAATGGTGCCATGGTGAGCGTCAAGACCCTTTTACACCAGACATGACAACTAAAATATGTGTAAAAGTCCTACTTCTGTGTCCTAGATTTAGATATGTGACTATATAAAGTATCATCATTGGTATCAAAGAACCTAAGTTCAAAATGTGAGGAGCTGTCAGCAATCAGAGGAGCTGTCACAGGTTATTTATATCTGCTGGGTCTCAGGGTTAAGTAGGGGGCTTCAGTAACCTCCAAGCTTCCAATAACTGGGATGAACATGATTAGTATTCAGAGAGAACTTTGCTTATCTTTAAGATTCTGCAGCAGAACAAATTGCAATCTGATGCAAGTATTTTACAGTATGTAACAAGCCACCACATCAATGTTAAATTTCTTTCGTATTGCAGATGCACATTTAGGGCTATTTCCTTATGATATACATCTATATACATTCTAAGTAAAGCTTAAACATTAAAGCAGTATAGGTTCCAAGCAATTTGATGTTAGGACATTAAAAATTCTAGTTTCAGGTTTAAAATACACGACAAACAAGCCCTTTTCATGTAGACAGAAACACCGGCCACTTTGATGCCCGAGGCGCACATTCATCCATGTAACACTGTTTTTCAAAGAGCTTCCCTTCTCCTCTCATCATGCACTCAGGCACTCATGTGATTACTCAGGTGACACGAGTTTAAGTCCATTATGCTTTGGAGCTATCCATTTAGGCAGGACGAAAATGTGCCTAAATCTAGAAATGAACCACATCCACTTGACAGCCAAGTCACAAGGGCATATATTTCCCTTTATCCTCCCAAACTATGTTCACTTTTTTTATAGATCCAATTTTTTCTTGAATGATCGGACTTTACTTAAGGTTATCCATTTTTTTTTGTAAGACAGTGCATACTACTGGAAGCTACCAGGGCTAATGCAAAAATTTGGAAATTATTTAAGTATAAAAAAAAGATAATAGTTGCATCGGCAACATTTGACAAAAATAGTACAACTAATATTGTTTCTTAAGTTAAAAACCATTACTATGGCACAAATATAAAAAAAAAAATTGATTATGATTATTTAAATTTATTCATGTAGTTGTTTTTTAGAAAGAAAAACAAAACAAAAGGTTAGATGTGTGTGTGTATGCCTTAGGCCCTCCAATGGACTGGTAAAGTGTACTTTGCTTTTTCCCTGAAGTAGATAGGCTCCAGCAACCTTCATAACCTTGCACAAGACCAAGTGGGAGTAGAGGATGAATGGATGGTGTCAGAAATAAACAGTTTAGGACCCATAATGCAGGAGACTGGGGTTGGTGGCAAAAGCTTAACCATCTAAATAAACCGGCATGACAAAACCAATGGTGCCACAAAACTGAAGACAAAGCAGAACAAAAAGGAACTGAGAAAACTTTGTGTCATGGTTTGGGTTTCTTTCTATTGGTTTTTGCTTTCCATCTTGTTTCTGTCATGTTTAAGTTCTGTTTCCTGTTTTATTTATGTAAGGTTTCCTGTTTTGTCATGCTCTTGAGTTTTACTTCCTTGGTCCCAATCTCTCCTGATCATGTTCACCTGTGTCGTGTCTGTCCTGTCAGTATTTAAGTCTTGTCTCTGCCTTCCTCTTGTGCTGGTCAATTAACGTCTCTATCGTCTCTTTCCTTCTGCCATGTGGTCATGTTTTGCCCACAGTGAGGTTTTTTTTTTTTTTTTTCCTTCCTTCCCTCCAGCGCTTTTTGTTAGTTTAATAAAAACCAGCCCTCCCCTCCCTGACAGGTTGTGTCCGAATTCCCACCCTAACCCCCAACTACTAAAAAACTATATAGTGCAGAACTATGTAGTGCCGTGAATTTTAAAAGCAATTCGGACACCATGCTCACTACTTTTTTTTTTTTAAACGGCAGATTTGACGTCATCGATTTCATGAAGTTAAAATCTGATTAAAACTAGCGTTTTGCGACAAATATTTATGGATCCACGTTCTTCTGATATTTGTTTTGGGGTAAAAAAAATGCATTGTGGCCTATATTCGCCGTCTTAAGTCTTGTCTCTGCCTTCCTCTTGTGCTGGTCCATTAACGTCTCTATCGTCTCTTTCCTTCTGCCATGTGTTCATGTTTTGCCCACAGTGAGTTTTAATTTATTTTTATTTATTTTTTCCTGCCCTGCAGCGCATTGTTAGACATTCTGTTGGAAAGACATAAGAAATTAGGTTGACTTAGTTCACAGAGCTTCACTGTCACTTTGTCTCTTTAGTTCTCCATGGGGCAGTAGCTTCTCTTGCTGTCCCCGGCTGTCCATAACTCTCTCTGTTGGCTCTGAGTCCGAGCGGAACCGCAAAGACAGAAGCGGCACCCCAGGATTACAAGAAAATAGGTTCGATGAGGGTGTTTGCAGCCACATTTCTTTTTGTATCTTTCTTGTATCTAACAGAAATTCATTAATGTTTAAACAAAACAAACAACAATGAAAATCAGATAAAAAGAGGGAACAAGGGGACTTTTTATTACAAGGCAAAAAAGGGGGGGTAATCTAGCACCGCTAAGGCCCTATGAGTGCACGTGCCCTCTGGTGTGACTAAGAAAGGGAAGACAGCAACCAGAACATTTCTAAAACCAACAAACGCAACTGAAAAACCATGTTAAAACACTCAATCCTCACACATGGAAGCTTTAGCAATAATGCAAAGGTAAATGTAATTTGTCTAGCGATGCTTCAGGCATAAAAGCATCAATTTGAGTGGACAATCAAAAAAGTAAACTTTATCTGTGTGTGCATTGAGTATTGAAGTGTTTTAGACTGAATCCTTGTTTGCATCCTTGTCTTATTTTTTGCACAGATCTCATTTTTGGCTTTTATTCATTAACTCCCAACCTAGATATTCAGTGTATCAAAACAGATTTCTGGCTGCATGTTCAGGTTTAGATCCCATTTAGAGATAAGCACCCCTCAGTGAGAAATCAACTCCTGATTTTGTGACCTGTGTCATCAACTGTGCCAAATGTTTTGCCACTTACGGAGTGTGCCAGCAATAAACAGTCACCCAGGTGAATTTGTGCTATTAAAAAATACTTTCTGCTGGCAGGTGAACTGCAATGACAGATAATTTGTAAACTAAAAAAAATAGAAAGGAAATATTAGAAGAGCATGGCTCTTGACAATATATTATGAACCCACAAATTTGTTTTAACATAAAGTTTTCTAGGAGGCATGCACGGAAGCGCGCCCACATGAAAACTTTTCAGTGCTTGCATCTAATGTGATGCGTGTTTCAGGTGCATCACAGTTGCTGCCCACGCCCTGTGCGCTCTCTCATGGATGCTCGTTATCTTCCCACCACCTTCTTCACCCAGACGCACAATTAAAACTTTATTGCAGAATAATCGCTTTACTGAGAGCTGGGGTTTGATGACAGGAGGTGTCGCATAGCAAATGAAGTCTCAGGAGCAGAATTGCTCCTCCGCCACCTGGACTCTGATCACAGGCCCTTTTTTTCAGGGAGTCAGAAGTAAAGAACAGCTTGCTCAGACTGTCTCTGAAATCTCTGAAGAAAATAATTACTACATTATGGTATGTACGCTTTTTATTTTTTTAAGCGAAAACAAAACAGATAAACCTCACTACTATGAGGATCATTTTTAGAAAGGCCGTCTTATCATGTGAAATATCAACAGTAAAGCTGCTACTCAGGTCCTCAAGGTTGCTTGATTTATTTCACGTACTGTTTCTTGATGTATTGTTGCAGGTTTTCGCAGTTGCACATTATGTGCATACATCACTATGTCCTAAGCTTGTCTCCCTAATTCTATTTGATAGTGTTTATGTACCATCTGTACAGACAGCAACATATAAAATTGTCCCATAACCTGCAAAACAGAAATAATTACCACATCATTCTTTCTGAAATACTTTGATTAGCATAGTTTGTGTTTTAGAAATTGTGCTATTTTTCATGGCATACATGATGTTTCAGCATATCCCTTCAGTGAATCGACTTTCACTGATTCACATAGGTGGTCTGGCAGAGATTTTTACGCTGGATGGCATCCTTGGATGCCCTTCCTGACACAACCCTGTATTTTAACCGGGCTGGGGACCAGCACAGGGAGACCCAGACTTAGGGCCCCTTGCAGCTACGTCGTTGAGCGGTTGTATGACGGGTCTTGCCCAAGGACCCAAAATGAATGAAGCTCATTCCGCCCTCTGGGAAACAAACCCAGTTTCCCATACAAAAGTCCTACACGGAGCCAACTGAGTTTCATGGCATACATGATAGGGAAAAACATATTAGACAATAAATTAGATTCTCGTGTCCAAGTCGTCCACTCTTTCTGTTGATCCTGTTGTCTCTTTGTTCATTCTGGACTCAGAGTTCCCTGATCTCTTCAGCTACCTTCCATAAAGTAGCTGGGATATAGGCTCTAGTGACCCCTGCGACCATACACAGATCTTAGCAGGAATGGAAGGTAAATGCATTTTTCAAATCAGATTACACAAAGCCTGCATCTGAATTATTTCTTGAGATAATAAAAAAAACAAAAAAAAAACGGTCATTCAATTAGCCTTTAGAAACAACACGACCTTACAAGCCGAACTGAGCTGCTAATACAGTCACAGAGACAGATCCACTTTTGTGTTGACATTACACAAGTGTAAATTTTGAAAAGGTAGATGCTTTTTGAATTTCAATTAATAATCTTTGAGTTTATATTTGTCAGATCTGCTCATCTCATTATGTAAGTCACAACTTGAGGTCTTGAAAGTTAATGCTTTCTCTTCTTCTCCAGATATCAAAGAGAATGCTAAGCAGACAGGATTTGCAGCCATGTCTGGTCAAATATTAACACAGGGCTTCTGTTGCTACACTGTGACTGCGCTAAATTACTTTGCACGCTACAAAGTAAATATTCAAAAGCCTGAGAAGAGATTGTCGTACTGACCATCTAAATTTCTGAGAAACTTTTGAAATAATTTACATAGTGTTTTTCCAGTCTGGACTGTGAAGGTAAACTATTCAACACTGACATCTGAATTTGCATTCCATTTCACAACCATAATTTTTCCTAATTATGGACACACATAACTTACACATTCAAATCTAACCATTGAACAATTGCCATAAATTTCTTTATTTTATTTATATTTTAGGTCTTTTCATTATAAGTTCCTAAGTGTTGTCACAATTTTGTTTTACTACCTGTTAAACTTAAAAAAAAAGTAATAGAATTGAATAGAAGAGAAGAGGATGGAGCTTTATTGATCCCGCAATGGAGACAATCTATGTTGGATGGGCCTGTCCCTGCTACTGTTGGGCAAAGGTGGGGTACACCCTGGACAGGTTGCCGGTCCGTCGCAGGGCATGAATCGACATATCAATATAAAACTGGAAAACACTTAAACCACCACAGTTAAGATACAACATTTAGATTCAGAATATATCAACTTAGAGGTAGAGAGAAAAGGCATCTTAGCTCTGACTGCTACCCCTGCGACCCGTCCCAGATGAGCGGAAAAAATTGATGGATGGATGGATGGATGGATGGATGGATGGATGGATGTCAACTTATGACTGAGGAACCCAAAAAGAAAAAAAATGCAAGATTAACTTCATTTTAACACTAAAACCCTAAGACTTTAGGTCATTGTAATGAAACCTCCAAAGGGAAAAAAACGAAATTGACAAAAGGAAAATGGCAAATGACATACTGTCTTAACAGGGTAAAGCGACTCAGAATTTAGGCCAACTGCTGGTTTTATTTTTTTAACAGAATCTAAATTAAAGCGGCAAAGAGGGGATTAATTTCCACTGATGACAAGTGGACAATTCAAACTAATCAATCAAGGGCTTCTAAAGAATAGCAGTGACTCCAACAATTAAGGAAAGAAAGAAAATAGGGATAAAATAATATATAGCAATAACATTTTAGATTCACATTATGCTTAACATACAACACCATTTTAGACTTTCTATTGGGTTGTCTTTTATGAGTTTTGTATCACTTTTCAAGTACAAGAAAAAAAGGAACTTCTGAAAGATAACAGCAAATGCATTGTATAGTAGTTGAAATGTTTTGCCTTTCATTTTAATGTCACCTTGAAACAGCAAAAAATAAAATAAAATAAAACTTGATCCCTTTGAACAGTCTTAAAAAGCTTATATGATTTAATAGTTGTTAGAAAATAAAATATTCACTGGAACGTTTATGACCAGAATACAGTGTTCCCTCGTTTATCGCAGGAGTTAAGGACTTAAGTCCGAAATTGTAAATATTTTTGTAAATAATATAGAATTGTAAATATTTAAAGTTGTAAAGCCCCCATTTATACACATTTTTCTGAGAAAGACATGGACATTTTTACACTTTTCTGTCTTGTCCAAATTTTTAAAGTTTAAGTCTTTGTAGAAAAATAAGCCAAGTTTTGAACTAATTACAGATGTACAGTACAGACCAAAAATTTGGACACACCTTCTCATTCAAAGAGTTTTCTTATTTTCATAACTCTGAAAATTAAAAATTCACACTGAAGGCATCAAAACTGTGAATTAACACATGTGGAATTATATAAACAACAAAAATGTGTGAAACCACTGAAAATATGTCATATTGTAGGTTCTTCATAGTAGCCACATTTTGATTTGATTACTCCTTTGCACACTCTTGGCATTCTCTTGATGAGCTTCAAGAAGTAGTCACCTGAAATGTTTTCCACTTCACAAGTGTGCCCTGTCAGGGTTAATAAGTGGGATTTCTTGCCTTAAAAATTGGGTTGAGACCATCAGTTGTGTTGTGCAGAAATCAGGTGGACACACAGCTGATAGTCCTACTGAATAGATTGTTAGAATTTGTATTATGGCAAGAAAAAAACAGCGAAGTACAGAAAAACGAGTGGCCATCATTACTTTAAGAAATTAAGGTCAGTCAGTCCGAAAAATTGGGAAAACTTTGAAAGTGTCCCCAAGTGCAGTCCCAAAAACCATCAAGCGCTACAAAGAAACTGGCTCACATGCAGACCGCCCCAGGAAAGGAAGACCAAGTTTCACCTTTGCTGGGAAGGATGAATTCATCTGAGTCACCAGCCTCAGAAATCCCAGGTTAACAGCAGCTCAGATAAGAGAATCAGGCCTTCATGATAGAATATCTGCTAGGAAACCACTGCTAAAGAAAGGCAACAAGCAGAAGAGACTTGTTTGGGCTGAAGAACACAAGGAATGGAGATTAGACCAGTGGAAATCTGGGCTTTGGTCTGATGAGTCCAAGCTTGAGATTTTTGGTTCCAACCACCATGTCTTTGTGCGATGCATAAAAGGTGAACGGATGGACTCTACATGCCTGGTTCCCACCGTGAAGCATGGAGGAGGAGGTGTGATCGTGTAGGGGTGCTTTGCTGACAATGTTGGGGATTTATTCAGAATTGAAGGCATACTGAACTAGCATAGCTACCACAGCATCTTGCAGCAGTGTGCTATTCCAACCGGTTTGCATTTAGTTGGACCATCATTTATTTTTTAACAGAACCATGACCCCAAACACACTTCCAGGCTGTGTAAGGGCTATTTGACCAAGAAGGAGAGTGATGGGGTTCTGCGCCAGATGACCTGGCCTCCACAGTCACCAGACCTGAACCCAATTCAGATGGTTTGGGGTGAGCTGGACTGCAGGGTGAAGGCAAAAGGGCCAACAAGTGCTAAGCATCTCTGGGAACTCCTTCAAGACTGTTGGAAGACCATTTCAGGTGACTACATCTTGAAGCTCATCTAGAGAATGCCAAGAGTGTGTAAAGCAGTAATCAAAGCAAAAGATGGCTACTTTGAAGAACCTACAAAATGACATATTTTCAGTTGTTTCACACGTTTTTGTTATATTTATAATTCCACATGTGTTAATTCACAGTTTTGATGCCTTCAGTGTGAACCTACAACTTTCATAGTCATGAGAATAAAGAAGGAACTCTTTGAATGAGAAGGTGTGTCCAAACTTTTGGTCTGTACTATAGATTTATGGAGATTTGGCCAACTGACCGCATTCTGATGAATACTCATGAACCGCAATATCTCGAAGGAACTCTGTATATCTACAATTTTCAGTATTTCCCTGTAGCAAAATGAAAATTTGTAGTCAGTATGCATCACTCTAAACATAAATGTATCATTGGATAATAAACAGGTTCACGTGTGATAAAAGAGACTCACATAATACTTTTTGTATTGGTGTTGTGTGGTTTAGAACTCAATAAAAAAAAAAAAAAAGAGTAGTGTGAAAGTAGCCAGGTTTGGGATCAGAGGTGAGAGATGAATTTTCCTTAAGAAAAATGTAAGTTTTGTATCTCAGCAGCACAAGACTGTTTACATGAAAGCATGAAAGTCTTTCATGACACTTTCCAAAATGTCTTTAAATGTGTGTGGCTTGCTTCTCCAATTTCTTTTTTTAATTTCGGCAAAATATATCTCTCTTTTTCCTCACAAGATCAATCCATCAGATATTGTGTTCTCATTTGGTTTGCGTTCCTCATCTGGTTTGCTTTCTTTGGACAACAGTTTTCATAGAATGCACATGCCACCAGTAATGGATTTTTTTTTCCTTGCAGCATAGCACATTTACTCTCAAGGATAGCTTCACCCCTCAGCCATTATTTTCAGGAGAGAATGGATAATAGCTTGGACTCTGTCCGACTACACATGGGATGTGAACCAGACACCTCCATATTACTCTTGCTGCGTCTCTGGAGGTCCTTTCCTCTCTCGGCTGTCCAGTTTAATTACAGACTGTGTGGTGAGGAAATGCAGGGAAATGTTGTTGTGCCCTGAGTCACAGACAAAACATTCTTGGGTCAGCAAGTCTCCCTACTATTTACATTTGTGCACAATGGGTGGCTTCATTAATGCACATCTCAGAGATGATCTTAAAAGCCTCATTACATTTCCCTCCTAGAACTACTGTAAAAATAAAACCCAAGTTAATAGAGCATGTAATCTAAACATCAGTGTCATACATCCCCTTCAGCAAAAGTGTTTAGATCAGACTGCAGGAGACATCAGAGGCACACATCCCTGATAAAACATGATCAGAGCTGCAAAAAGCATGCTACAGGAGTTTGATCAGACCCCAGAAGTGCTGCATGTATCAATAAATCTTCAGGAATCATCTGAAAGCTGATCTTACTGATCAGATCTGTATTTCTTTTTATAAAAGGCTGAGCTGTGATATAGAATTGTGATAGTTCCAGCTTCACACATTTCAAAATAACTCATCTAAAGTTTCCCACTGGCGTATATCTACTATTTTATAAATGATTGCTGATCAAAAGTAGATCAACAAGCCAGGGAAACCAATATTAGCATACTCTGTGAACTGTTAATCATGTTTACTACCTCTTCCTGTCTGGCGCTTGATAGATGTAGTCTCCCATTACCAAACTTGATTTTCAAATGGTTTATTCCAACTTCAAGCCCACCTGATGAATCCTCAACTTTTCCAATCTAAAGTATAGTTTTCATAGTACGACAAAGTTTTAGGGGCACCAAAAAAAAAAAAAAAAGGGAAAATTACAAGATTTTAAGTCGTAAATTTATAAGACAAAACTTGTAGATTTACGAGAAAAAACTCGTAAATTTACCAGTCATTTTTGATGTGTGGATTAAAAGCATCTATTAAGACTTGATAAGCCCTCCATCCTATCATCTTTCTTTAAATAATTATTTTATATTAACAACATTCCTATGCTTATTTTTGTATTCGGTTTTAAAGGTTTGAAATAACTAGCGTATTGGTACAAAAAATATATTTTAAAGTTTTCATTATGCTACACACACTTTCAACACGTGACTACGTGAAGGTGGTAGGTCTGCTACTGAAAGGCTCTGAAGGTTGTGGTCTTCTTGTAAAAAAAAAACTGATGAAGACTAGAGTTTAAAAGATCCATTTTTGTGACTCAGTTATACAAAAAATAAAATAAATAATGAAAAAATAGAGATGTTTTCTTGAGTTCAGGCAAAATTTGTTTTGGTGAGCTGTTCAGTGAACCTGTTAACAACACGAAAAAGCATTGAGTTCTTAGCGAGAATACTGCAAGCTTAAGTGTCGTGGGCTGTATTGATCTGGCACTGCAGCAAATGGTAAAAGCCACCACGTACCTCCGGGGAGTCCGACTTCTTCAACTATATGTTCTCTGCCCGATAACACATGTTGTCATTGTGTCAAAACAAATAGAGGACCTCCTGAAGATGGGTGAGTCATACACGCAGAGAGAAGCGGTGGCGAGCTTTGACGGCATCCTGAATCTGTAGGTCAGAGTTTATTTATATGCTGGGAATAAGCTCAGTTCCTTCATCCTCAAAGGTCAGTCTCATTAAACCCTCTCCGGAGAGCAGAGAAGAACACATTTCCTCTGACGTGGTAATGCACACAATTATGCTTTTAGTGACTTAATGGCATGAAATAACCAAGCATGGCAAAATATTTCTATACATGGTTATTTCCTCCTATGACATTTAAGGTCAAGCCCAGCCTTCTTAGCTGGTTTTTGCACTGCTAGATTAGTTTACACTCCACAAATGTTCAATAAATTATTTAATTCCATGGTTGTAGCATATTTAAAAAAGCATCACTGAATGGCAAATTTTGCATCGCATAAGCGATGCATTAAACAAAAATCCACTATCCTAGTTACCTAAAAAATAGTGGATTTCTCGCCTTATAACAACACCTGCAAAGCAAACACGTTTTTTAAGACTGCATCTCCACCAGGTGACGATGCATGATGAAAACTGGATGAAGCCACAGAAAATTTTGAGGTTTTAAAGAATCAACAAATTAAATAGGCAAAAGTTCTTCAAAGTTATGTTCTTCTTTAGACAAAAAAGAGTGATCATACTCTATGCATAAAAAGACAGATTTTTCTTATTTTCTTTAATGCAAATTTAAAAAAACATTTTACTTTTCTTCAAAGCTTTTTTCACTTTTCTATTTAAAGTATTAAGTAGCAAAATAGACTGAAAAATAATAAAAGTAGGAATGTTTTCTTTAAAAACAACAACAAATCAGTCCCAAGTTAAATAAAAGTGAAGTATTTCAGAATTATAAACTGCACTGATTCAAAAAAAGAGAGGTCAAAACAATTGCTATATTTATTAGTTTAAGTTTTTGCTATTTTTCCACAATAAAAATATATAGTGCCATACAAGGAGTTTTGAGTCCTCATCAAAACACTTTTCAACCATGGAAGTGCAGTCAGGGGAGGCACCAAACACATCATCATACTCGCCACCACGAGCAGCTAATAATAAAATAAATGTGTCCACTAATTTGTTCTACAATTACACTTTATATTTATCAATTAAATCATTTTCCCCCCCTAAAATCTGTGTGTTTTGTGTATTTTTTGTTCAGTTACAGAGCGGGCTATGAGATGAAGCAGTGCATGGAAAGGATCCATCATTGTGGTCAAATTTCTGCCTTTTGCTTACTTAGTGTATGCTGATAATGTAATGCTTTCTTTTTTTTAATACATTGTTAATATTTTCTATTACATTTAGTGTTCAGATCTGGCATAAATCTGCACTGAAAAGACATGAAGACATGGACACTTTTTGAGCTTTTTGTGGTAAAGATAAAAAATAGATCATTTGTTTATAAACATGTCAAAGTTTTTGGGAGGATTTTTACTGTTGGTGTGGCACAAATTAGGAAATAGAAACTAGGAAGACGAACCGCTCTTTAATACGTTTCACAAGAACATTTGCTTCACCTCCCTAGAATTTCAAAAAAAGTAAAAATGAAGGAAAAATTTCCACTGTTGATCATGGTAATAAGTTTCCGATACGTTTTTGTACCCTGCGACATACTGGCGACCTGTCTAGGATGTCCTTCTGCCTTAGCCCACGAGTGGCAGGGATAGGCTCCAGCAGCCCTGTGACCAAAAAAGGGACAAAACGGGTTTAGAAGATGAATGAATACATTTTTGTTTTTACACCTTTCCCTCTTTTCTTCCCCTGATTGTTCTTAATGTATAAGAAAAAAAGGAAGGGGAGGGGGTTTCGTAAACTCACCTTTGATCTCCTGTGTTAAAGAAGCTCAAAGGGAGTCCACTATTTTTTTGGGACATGCAGGAGCAAATGAAGTAGATTTTAAGTAATTTGATGAGATAACTTCCAAGAAGAAAAAAACACTACCAACATAATTACTGTATTTAAAAAAAAAAACATTTACCATAAAGTAAGAAAGCGTAAAGATTATTTTTTGTCAAATGCTTGGCAAATTCACAACAGACGCAACTCTAAAAGTTTACATATTTTGAACTGGGGCAGATTAGTTTGCTTTATGAACTGAACCAAACTCACATGTTTTATCATCAGTGTAAGAAACATCATGCAGAATGACAGATATGTTCATACCTTTGATTCTGACTAATTTAAAAGTCATTGCTCTGTACAAAAAAGTGACACTGTGGCCCAGAAGTGTCAGCTTACACCTGATTACTCTGACAACCAGGAAGCAGGAACTTGTTGACACAAATAAAAGCAGATTTTCCCTTTTCTTTTTCTATAACTAGGATAATGCATCCATGAAATAGACACTGCATGAATGATAAGGATTTAATTGAAAATGCATCGTGGATATGCTTTGGTACATATACCAGCTTGTTCAAAATGTTCATATAATTGTTTTGTCACCCATTAGAGAAGAACTGCCAGGTCGGCTGAGAGGTTTTCTTGGCCAATATCAAACACGTGACACACTTTTTTAGTGTTTGATGTTGTTTAGGAGACAGGTTGGACCGCCAGACTGGCTATGACAGATCCGAAAAATAGGTCAAACAGCCTCAAACTGAAACTGAACCTTCACAGCTGAATATTTCAACTTAAAATAAATGTTTGTGTTTTTCAGACGCCTACTGCATCAAATGTGCAGTTTTTTTTCTTGTGTGTGTTTAGGGTGATATATGGCAGTTCATAGGTTGAGTCATTCTAAAAAAAAATCATCTTCTGACTCCTATGACATCTCAAGGTATAAATGGGCCGCTGTGTTTTGTAAAATGTTTGTAGCTTTTTTTGAGTGTTTTTAAGTGTCACTAACATAATGGTAAACTATAATTTTTTTTTTGTTTTCTTGACTTTAGACACAGCCTTCTACAGTTCATTTGAATAATTATAAAGAAAATAATAGAAACTATTTCAATTTGCAAATATGGCTGCTTTACTTAAAACACAAATATATCTGAGCTACTCCTCTGTTGAACTTAAAATATTCCTAAATAGACTTATGTCTCTGCTTTATGAATAAATATTGTGTAATTTATTAGGAGTAGGATTAAGAAAAAGAGGACTAAAAGATCATTGTAAAAGTTTAAGGGAGAAAGTTACGTCTGTTCTGCCAGAAAAATTGGCTTTTGTGAGATAAAAAGAAGCTAAATTGTTTGGTGTGACTATGTGACTAAATGAAGTCATACAGCCATGAAAATGTTTAAAATAGACTTTGAAAATTCTTGAAGAGTGTTTGTTTAGGACCATGATAATCATTTGAAAATAACATCTAAATCAGAATATTTAATTTTTATTTATGTATTTCTCTAATTATTTTTAACCTGTGGTTCACTGGTTTGGAGCTATTCCTTTGAATTGTGATTTATTTTTTCTTGACCTGTGGGTTGCTCCACACCTGTTTTCTGATTTATTTATCCCGCTGCTTTAGTCCTGCCATACACCTGTTTTGTATTAACCATTTCATTCTGGCTGCACGGACACCTTTATTTTATTCATTCTGGTTGCAGAACCCTGTTTTCTCTGGTGGTTAGTGTTCCACCTGCTGCACAGTGACCTTCATATAGATTTATTATTAATAATTTTTTTTTACGTCAACGTGTATTTGTGTGTTCTTTCTCCCCCAATTATTTATTTTATTATTCTCCCTATGTTAACTAAGTTAAATCCAGTGGACCTCATGTCTCTGCAAAGGCTGAAGGGGTAGCAAAAGCCCATCTCCAGAACATTTGTTGATGAGCATGTTGATTTAAAAAAAAAAGGAAGGTTTAAGGTAAATACACATATTTCAATATATGAACCTTTACTAGCTCCCAGAGGATTTTTATATGCATTAGTTGGTTTCTTTTTTAAATGTGAATGTCCTGAAATAAAAAAGCAAAAAAAAAAAAAAAAAGATCTCTCCTTTTTAAGCAAACCTTCTTAAACAGTGTAATTTTTTTAATTGTGGCTGTAGAATGACCAACTGCAACAAGCTGCCAGAACATCTCAAATGGAATTAGAGGGAAAAAGTAAAGCATGTTTTCATCATCATGTGTCTTTTTTCTGTCATCACGTCATTTTGCTCCCTCGCCGCCTGACGGAAGAGTCTCCCGAGGTTGTGTTCTACTTTTACTTTCACACTCAAGAAGTGTTACATGGCGATAAAAGGATCCTAAAGAAGAGCAAGTCCTGTGAATACAGATTTTGATATCTGGGACAAAGTGCATGAGAGATTTATTTTTCCTTCTTTATGCTTGCAGGTAAAGTACTATAGGATCCAAGCTGAAGGGCAAATGCTGTGAGGCCCTGCTGTAAGCTCCCTTAGACCCAGATATGACAGCTGAGTCTCTTTGTCAAAGCTAAGCCGCTCCAAAAGTGTATTTACCTGAAAAGATGCAGATATCAAAAATGTGTTCTGACAGTACCTGTTGCTTTGTAACAATTTCTGATGTAAAACAATGTTTGTATGTATTAAATGTGTTGTCACCTTTTAAACATATTTAACTGTTTTATTGTAAGCACTGAAACACTCGAAATGCAATCCTGCAAGAAAAGAAAGAGGGACCTTTTTCAAAGCCCACTCCAATGAAAATGTTGTTTTTGGTGTTTTTAACATGTTCTTGTGGCATATTATGGAGGGCATGCATAAAGAAGTAAAAAAAAGTGCTTACGTGTGATGTAGAAAATACGATGGGCGGGTCACAAGCTCCCTCCTCCACTCCAGTCTGATGCGTTCACTTGCAGATAAATAGATCCATGGACGCCTTGGTTTTCCTCATCTGACCTGGTAGCTCAAAACCATACAACTGGATAGCTAGAATATTGCTCAGGAAGGGGGGCACCAACAGTTCCACCCGTGACTAAGTGAGAAATTTCTAATGAACGTTTTTCAGAAACTATGTCTTAGAAAACAACACAGTTTTTTTTTTCTTTTTTGGCTAAAAGCAGCATAATCATGATTAAAAGACCATTGGGAATGCTACAATAGATAAAGATGATCGGAGTTGAATTTTAAGCCTCTGCAACTTAAATGGTCTTGTCATTTATTGTCTAAAATAATTGAAGGTGATCCAAAATGTTAACAGCTATAGCTGGAAAGTGTACCTCAAGGGCCTTGGTCATTTGAAGACAGCTTAAGGTAAACTGCAGTTTGATACACATTACTATGATATGATAGATTGAATGAGAATACAAAATGTGCTTCTCAAATGTTTAGCCTTTTGCTTGTTAAGGATGGTGATTATCATTTCAGTTGGCATGCATCTATCCCATTAAATATTCAGCTCTCTGCGAGAGCATCCTCACTGTAGAATATCAGTCATGTTGTGAATAATTTGAAAAAATTTCATCCTGTACAATCCATCCAATTTTCACACTTACAGTTGCATAATTTTGTGAGAAAAAAGTACACCTCATAGACGGTGCTATAATAAAAAAAAGGGCAAGATTTTCTGAAATTAGCCTTTCTTTTGCTGCTCTGTCGTTTAAACGGGTTGCAGATTGAGATTTCTCTTTGCATATTGGCAAACATCACACCACATGGTGTTAACCTCACTTTTTCCATAACCAAAATTATGACACAAGAATTAATTTAAAAGGAGAAAGTTGATATAGTTTAATAAAAATCACAGACAATTTGCATAATTTAACTTAAACTGAAAAACTGTGTTCACGATGCCACTATATGTAATTTAATAATTTTACAGAAGAAATATGTTTATTCTCCTAAAATTATTAGTCATTTTTTATTCTCTTTTCTTTTTTCAATTTTTAGAAGTTAGTTTGTTCAATTTTATTTTTTGTCTTTTTATGTTTCAATGTAGGTTTTTTTAATCAATTTTTTAAACTTAATTATTTTTTGAAGAGCTTTGAAGAAACACTTTTCTGCTCTTATTATTTTTATAATGATGGTGTTTTACACCTTCATATTTACTCTTGTTACATCCAACAGAAAAGCAAGTAAATAAATCACTAAATGCTCAAAAGACTTACACGTGAAAAAAATAAAAAACTGGATGAACGTTCGGTACATTTTTTACCTGAAAAAACAAACAAAAAAACGTTTTTCTGTATGCAACTAGAATGATTATTTGCTATGGTGAATAGTGTTTTTCAAAAGGAAAATATTTTTTTCTGTCAAATATCTTCAGATATTTTTATTAAGTCATTTAATTAATAAAAACATCCTTATTGTGTTTATAATGACATTGCTATCAGAAGGGAACAGAATGCCTCCTCACACAAAAAGCAGACTGCAAAATGGAAAAAGTATCGGAATGACTAATTACATTTTAGTTTATGTTCCAATTTGTACCTCGGCTTTAATCCTGCGAGCAAAGAACAATGTTTGAAACTCCCCCACAGCCCAATGGATTTCTTTACACAATGCAAATTAGTGAGATTTTTAGTTTTTCCTCTGCTCTGTTCTCTCTGTAAGGCAGGCAAAGTTTGCAAATAAAACATGTTAATTATAGTGAAAAAGAGAAAGCTTTGTGTTGTCATTCCAAACATGCATCACACGAAGAACAGGAATGGAAGGGTGGTTTCCAGGACAGCTGTCGAGACGGGATTGAATCACAGCTTGACAGTAGAAAAAAACACAGTCTCATGATATCAAATGAGACTCGTGATCATATCTTCATTAAAATGTTTGACAGATCAGGAAGGCTAATTAACCAAAAATTTATCCGTGCTTTATAAAAGCTTTTTATAAGTGACAAGTAATGTTGATTGCATTTTAAAAATTTGACCAAAAGAGAGGGACTTTGCATGAAGCACAGGTCTCAAGAGATGCAGAACCTTAGACAGATTTCATTTGTCAGCTGCTACAATCAAACACAGTATGAACGGTGTTAAGTAGTAATTTAGATTTCTTTCACAAACATTCTAACCAGCAAATTACAGCTTAAGAACTTTAAAACAGTATATTTGTTAAAATTAGCCAAAGGTAAAAAATGTAATGCATGGATAAAAAATACAGCATAAAAACTGAAAAATGCAAAAAAGAAGAAGAAAAAAAGAGCACTGAAAAATTACAGTAAGGGTGCAGGATTCTTAATTACAGCTTTTGCAAAGCCACTCTGATGAATTTGGCTGTTCTTTTTAATAAGACTTCTGGTTAGACTGATGGTGGGAGGTAAAACTTTTTTTTTCTTCTATACACAAACAGCCCACTTGTCCGGTCCCACCTTTTTGTGTTCTTATTGTATCTGTGACTCTGTCTTTTGTTTTGTCCTGTTTTATGTTTCCTGCCTAAGGACTTTGGATGAAAATTAGCATCATTGCTATAATCCAGCATGTTTACGCCTATCATTGTTTGATAGATGTTCATTAAAGTGCACTGTCTCTATTAAATAAAGCTTAAATAAATAAATAAATAAAATAAAGATTGAAAAAGGAGCAATCCCATTAATCCTTCCATAAATGATCCTCACTCTGTAGTTTTGGTTGTTGGGGAAGGGAGGTTCAGGGATTAAGCAACTTCCTCTCTCCCACTTTCTCCAGCTGTTCCAGGTGACATTCTTACCTTAAGTCCCAGCTCATAGTTTCTCCCAAATGGCTGATATTATTTCATGGCATGGTTACTTTTTGAACAATTCACATTGTTAATATGAAGCAAGGTAAAACAAAGCAACCATCGGCCCCTTAAAACATGTTTTTTATTGTTGATCTCAATTTAATTTTAACATTTTGAATATCTTAGTAATAAAAAAAAGAATAAAAGTTAACCCAGTTAATAATGTTTGAATATTTCCTCAAGGAAGCTTTAAGGAATAAAATAATCTTGACTTAATTTTTGCTTTGAGCAAATCTCTGAAGTGAGAAGAGCGATATTATTAGTCACTGTGTCCTGACTGTCGTCACGCATCATCTAAACTTAGCTGTCAGATCTGACCTGACACTTCACCCCTGCATCTTTTCACCGACCTCTTTTGCATCCTCCCTTGACTGTAGTCCGAGTCTGTCTGCAAATGTCAGCCCTTGGAGCTCTTTTAATTAAACAGGGAGACAAGTGATCTCTGCCACTACCTCAGAAACAGGAAAAGGGAAGACGCCACATGATATTATCTGGAGAAGGAGGTGGTGATTAATCACATTGACAGTGCTTGATATGTAAACATGGCTAATTTAGAACATTTTTTAATTTTCTGAGAATCCACACAGGTACTCAGAGTACCTCACTGACAGTGACAGGCTTAAATCGCCCTTCAGCAAAGGAGCATGCAGCCAAAGACTGTTTGATCTAAATAGAGTTTGACATCCTGATTAAGTGAATCTTTACTAGAGATCAGCACAGAATGCTCCAGCCAGTTTATGGGTCCTCAAATAAAATGTTTTTAGGGGTTTGATTTCACAGAGATCTGTGTCGTAGATCCAATGGCTGTGGGATGAAGAACTGTTGACATCATTGTCTCAAGGAGGTTTTTAACCGTCTAACCATGTCTCGAATAAAACCCATTTTTACTTCTTTTTTGCGTCAACTAAAAAAATATGGGTTTTATCTAAATAAATAGTTCATGACATTTTACTTCTTGGACAGAACAATCAACATCTGTCTTAGGGTGGGTTTTGTGGACATTTGATTTGGGGGTTTAAACCACTGCTCCCAAAGGATTGGTCACATACAGCAAAACCAATTTTATACAACTAGGTGTGTGAAAACTTATGGGATTCTAAATTTCACAAATGCCCCAATTTAAAGATTTATTTTACATTTACTGGTTGTATTTTTCATCACAATTATCAAGACCAGAACACGCGCTATCCATGCATCTGCAAAACATGAACGTTTGTTTTGATTCCATGCTACAAAGCATATATTCAACAGCAGTGAGCACAATATATCCATTCAAGGCATATCATATTCTATTATTTCCTGACCTTAGTCTCGTCTAGATTATTTATTGTTTGAGAACGTGCAAACACATTCATCATAGCTGAACTCAACACAAAAAGTGTGCATAGTCTAAATGTCTGCCATTATAGTTGGCATTGTTTATCTGAATAAAAAAAAGAAAGAAAATTAAATGTCAACATTGATTTTGCTGCATAACCTTTTGCAAATTCCAACTGAACATTTGTGGCTTTTAGGGAAAAAAGGAAAACAAGTGACAGTACTGACTGGCCTCTAAGGTGGTGACAGTGAACACAAAGCATTCTCTATTTAGATACCATCATAGTATTTTATTATTTTTCCTTTAAAACATCGGACTAGAATTTTCAATAGCTGTTAGTACGTGTTAACCATTGACGTGCGTTGAGGTTCACAACTGGTGAGACATTGAAGTCATCAACATTTTTCTTCCATTACGAATTGTAGTATTGAAAACAAATTACCAAATTTTATTATTGACTTACTTTGACTTTTAAATGAAGTCTATTTCTGAAAAAACACATGCATAACCTGTTTGCCGAAGTCTTCCTTTTCTTTCTTCAGTTTTAAAAGTCTCTCTGTCTCAGATCACTGCCAGTTACGTTTCTAAACACAGAAACAGAAACGTTTCTTTGGAACTGGTTTAGTAAGGAGCTTAAACAATGTTCAAATATCCTACAATTAAATAAAATGTATAAAGAAACTCTAATTTCATGATATGAAGATAAGATGACTTAAAGATCAACAGGTGTTTGAATAATTCCAAATACATGTGTGAACTTGATTGTGGTAAATTAATCCAAGCTCTTGTAAACCGTGTGCTATCCTAGG
Organism: Oryzias sinensis; assembly: GCA_037389245.1. NCBI lineage: Eukaryota > Metazoa > Chordata > Actinopteri > Beloniformes > Adrianichthyidae > Oryzias > Oryzias sinensis. The sequence continues at coordinate 12,585,739 of CM074498.1, read as the reverse complement.
CACTTTAACATTGGGAGTTGGGTCATCTAGACCCACTAGACAGTGCTCTGAACCTTTTTTCTTCAATGATTTGTGATCTCCACTGGTGTCCGTGGATTACATGAAATCTTTCCACCTTTATCCACCTCTGTCATGGTAGGGAGAACACGTCAATGAAAGGGTGGAGTCATCTGAGATAGCACAAGGGTTAATTACAATAAATGGGTATTACATCGTTAATGTTTACTGAAATGATGTAATAATTCTTTGAGACAATATTAAATAGGCACTTGTTTTGTTTTTTTGATAAGTTGATCTGCAAGGATATCTGGACAAATATGACGTTGTATTATGATTATAATCAATGAGTATTTCACATATGTTACATTATGTGGGATTAACGTTACTGTTTACTGAAATCATGAATGAATGTTCTCTGAAGATAAGAAATCATCAATGAGCACTTGATTTTGTAACTTGATAAGAATCTATCTGATCAGAACCATATTACAAAAACTATGCAGAACTATAAAATGAAATAACTTAGTAGGGGATTATATAAGATCGCTTCTTCCCACTCCTTTTCAAGCAATAAATCAAGATCTACTTGACTTTAGTTAATGACCACTATATTTAATGAAGCGAATGTGAATGAAGTGTGTCTTTAATTTTGTTTCTCAGTTTTATTTTTTTGTATCAATGTATTTCACCATTTCTGTAATGAGTTAGATAAATCTGTGTGATGTGTTTTATTTTTATATTTTTTGGGTATCTTTTAAAATTAATAGTTGAAAAATAAATCAAACCGGTAGTTGTGTAACAAAATAAATTATAAAGAAAATAAAGTCATAGAATTCAATAGGTACTTGCCAAACGGCACAAAACAGACTAACCTAAACAGGACAGACCCTCCTTTGTGGTTAGTTTTTAGTCAAACAAGCAAACAAAAACCCACCAAATAAAGAAAAAAAAACACAACATTTTTCTTCACATCAGTTTTCAAAATGTCATACTATAAATAGATGAGCATGTGTAATCCCTGCTGTTTGAATTATTTTATACGAAAACATTTTCTATATTTTACTTAGAGAAAGTCTGCTGCTATCTGAGCTGAGCCCCTGCAGCATTAAAGGTTTTGAGGCGAGAAAAAAATTGATTTGGACTCAGCCGTCAATCATTTGACAGGACTGGCTCATAGTCCATTCATATAGAGTTAAGAATACAGTGCCAATAAAAGCAGCTCCAGCATTTTTTTTTATTATTTCTTTTTTTTATCATCTCTAAAACAAATACTTTTGACCAGAGGGTTCGCAGACTCAGTTATCTAGGAATTTCAGGGACTGGGGGGATGTCAGGCAGGGCAAGGGCTTTATTTTTCTGTCAATGTGTGGAAATGTGGAAACATTTTTAATAAAATGTGAACTTTGTAAACTAATTGTTCGTTTTTAACAGGCCTTTTTGGACTGTCTAAAAAAATATGGTCTGCCTGAAGACAGCTCAAACATTTTATTATTGAGGAGAAAATTCTATCTATTATTGAGCAGTTGAGTTATCCAGTCTCTTTGAGATCAATGGTTTTAAAGTACTTAACACAATTATTGCTTTAGCTTTGTATTTTTCTCAGATTTTCAAGAGCTCGCTGTTTCACAGTCAACTGTGAAGGCAGCAGCTCCATAAAGTATATGGTTCAGAAAGAAGAGTTGATTTTATCCTAAAGACTTTTTTCACAATCCTCCTTTTTTCCACTCAAATACTTAACATATTAATAGGATTTTGCTATATTTCTATCAAAACTTTGCAGCAGTATCCTATTTCATGGGATCATAACCCTATTGCCCTTAACAGTCAATACAAAAAATAATTGGTTGGATGTTAACAGGAAAATGTGTAGACTTTTGTGACATAACTGGGTAAATATTGAAACTTTGTGACGTATATCAAAAACAGTTTTGAATCTCATTGTTTAAAGTGTTTGGCTACTTCACCAAATATTAAATAGAACTACATAAATGTAACTTTATTTTGTCAGTGGCACTTTGAACTTCATTTCTGATCAAATATCTCATAAGAATGCTGCAGTTTCAGTAATGAAGTCAACAACAGTTACTCATTAAATGCATGTTCATTAATATTTCTGGATCTGTAGCCTCATTGTGTATAACATATATTGGTAAGTAAACAGACAACAATTAGTCATTAAAAATATTTTTACAAATAAAGGTTATATTTTTACAAATACAATATGGAATTCACTTGAGAGACATCTGCTACGTTGCCTAGACTGATGCCACCAGGGCTTAAATTGGAGCTGAGTCTAGGGTTTTAGCTTGTGGGAAGCGCCTGTTGAACAGGCTTCAAGGCTACATGGGATTGCCTTCCAATAGGCAGGTCTCGGGAGCCAGAAACCCAGCCCTATTTGCTGATTATCTGGATCAGGTGTGTTTTGCTAATGAAATGCTACACATGGCAGGTTAGTTGGAAAACATGTGGAACACTGGCCCTCGAGGCTCGTAATTTGATACCTCTGCCATAGGATCACTACCAGCAGGCAAGACAATAGGGGCTGTGCCATGTGGTTTGGGTGGTGGTCAACTCTGGATTCCTCAATGGCCGTATCTGCTGAGATGGACTCCAACATAAAATGTCTTTTGGGTGAGTGGAACGAGACAGAGTTTGTGCTAGAGGCTGAGCAGTTTTTCATAAAGTTGATCAGGCTTGACTCCATGAACAGTTGAGGCTCTGAAACCCAGTGACTATAATAGGGTTAGACTGTCCTCCACTCTGGAGTTGGTTGTGAGATGCAGGGAGCTGGTGAGGGTCCAACTACCCAAGGAAGATGACTTGGAGGCCAAGTCATCTTCCTTGGGTGCTGAACAAAATAATTCAGCAAAAAGGAGGAACTGGTGCTGCCTGACATAAATATAGAAATGTCAAGCCAATTTGGAATAAAAAAATAAATAAAATAGTTTCTTTATTAATACATTACAGTCAACAAATCTTCAAATTCCTCCTTGTTTTTTTGTCTTCCACAACGTATAAACTTGGCTTTTTTTTCATGTATAACCTTCCCTTAAGCTCATTGCTTTAAAATTATATTAATGATGATGCACCTCATACTGTGAATTGAGACTTTAAAACTCAGAAGAAGTAATAGATGACTCATCGTCTCTTGAGGATTCCCCCCAAGTATTGTAGCATCTCCTCTGAGGGGGTCAGTAGGTGACAGCCAGGAATGTCCTCAGTAGCATCAGGCAGTTTTGCAAGAACAGTTTGAATTATGAGCCTCAAGAGCAAAGCTGGAAACTGCTTCTCTCCAAGGAATAGGTCAACTCTCTTAGAAGTGTGCTTTCATTTCCTCTGGACTTTAAAGAAACTATTGGTAGTTTTTTTTCTTTTTAGTTGTATGTGTAAATTGTTGGAATTCAACTGTGGTGATGATTCTTGCGTGAGAGGGCCTCAGAAGTAAAAGGTTTTGCTTTAGCCTGTGTAGAACAGAAAAACCCACACTGGCTAACTTGAGAGGCTGCAGCAACCCAGATGGTCAAGAGGTCAGTCATAGCAGGATAATGTTTTGTAAGCTTTCTTCATGCAAGTCAGGACCCTGCAAAAATAAGACACAAGTCCCAAAGTGGAGATAAGTGCTGTTGCAGTTAGCAAAAATTACTATCAGGGTTCCCTGTGGACTGCTCCTGATTATGCATATAAAGCACAAGTTGTCAGAAGTACTCACAACTATGTGTTCCAAATTTCTTCTAGTTTATTCAATCATACAGCATAAAACAACAGTTATAATCATCCCTGTCAGTTAAAACAAAAATATTCTAGTGTGCCTATGGCATTTTTCTTTCCTCTACAATTATGAAAAGTAAATTTTAATTTCTTACTGCTAATCAGAGCTAAAAACTGATCACTATGAAATACACTCACTGGCAACTTCAGGTACACCTTGGCAGTACCAGGTTGGATCCCATTTTGCCTTCAGAACTGTGATTCCTTCGTGACATATATTTAACAAGGTACTGAGAACATTCCTTTGAGAGTTTGGTCCATATTGACGTGATTGAATCACACAGTTCCTGAAGAGCTTAACATCCATGATGCCAATTTCTATTGTCCAGTTTTGGTAAACCTGTGTGAATTGTAATCTCAGTTTCCAGTTCTTAGCTGGCAGGAGTGGCACCCTGTGTGGCCTCCTGCTGCTGTAGCCCACTGGCTTTAAGGTTGGACATGTTGTGCATTCAGAGATGCTCTTCTGCAGACCTCGGTAATAACCAGTGGTTAATTGGGTTACTGTTGTCTTTCAATCAGCTGGAACCAATCTGGCCATCTTTCTCTGACCTCTGACATTAACAAGGCATTTCCACCAACAGAACTGCCGCTCACTGGATATTTTGTATTTTTTTTACCATTCTCTGTAAACCGTTGAGAAGGTTGTGAGTGGGCTGCCCATCTACACTTGGGCTGGGATCGGCCCTTCCCTGGCTCTGGGACGGGACGGGACAACCCTCTTGGGGCCCCCGGTCGCTCTGGGGGTCATCCGCTTAGGCTGCGGGGTCTGGGGATCCTCTCTCTCTGTGTGGGGTGGGTGGTGCTGGGCCTGGAGTGTCGGCGCCTTGGGGGATGGGGTCCCTGGGCTGGGGTGGCCTGGCCCCTATGCTGGGGGCCAGGCCTCATATTTAGGTGAAGGGCCATCGCAGGCCAAACCCCCCGTTTGGCCTGCGATGCGCCTTGGGGGGGGGGGGCTACTTGGCAGTGGTACCCCTCCCATGGTTGCCGTATGGAGTGCCCCCCCCCCTCTTTCGGTTTTATTTGCACCTTAGACATGTAGGGCCCTTGGTAGGGGGGGTGCTTGGACATCACTGCCAGCAAGCAGCGGATGTCCCCCTAGCACCCTACCTGCCAATTTTAACCGCACCTTAGACATTTAGGGCCCCTTGTTGGGGAGGGTGAGGGGACATCACTGTGATTAAACAGGAGATGTCCCCTCAGTGCCCTACCCGCCAATTTTAACTGCACCCCCCTTAGTACACCCCCCCCTTCAAAATATACACTCCAACATAAAACACACACACATGCACACACACATCCTCACAAACACACATACACGCACACACATTTTGCAAGGAAGGTGGGACCTAGGACCATCTGTCCCCTACCCCTTCGCTGGTGGGGGGTACGGGTCCCTTGGTGACAGCTGCCGTGTCCCCTGGGTGCCGGTCTCCTGGGCCCGGCGGTACTCTCTCCGCTCGGGGGGGGGGTCACATTACACCTGAGCCGGGGGGTGTCTGTGTCCCTGGGGGTGAGTTCTGGTCCTTGCCCCTGGGCACTGGGCCCCGGCAAACTTCCAACAGCGGCCGAGCCTGGTCGGGCCATGTTTACAACAACCCTTGTGGGCCCCCCTTTTTCCCCGGGGTGCTCCCCTCCAGGGTGGGGGTGGCTGGCCCCTTTTTGTACTACATTTGAACCTTACCGTAATGATAAACAAGTAAACCTGTCTGCTCTATGCTGCTTCATGGTCTTACCCCCCCCCCCCCCCTAACATCCCTCTTTCTTCTTCCCTCCTTTCCTCCTTCCGTCCGGTCCAACACCAAAGATTTTCAAACATGATTGAAATTAATAAAGTTTGGCCTAAATTACAAAAGGGGTTTATTCAGACATACCTTTGGTTTGTCAGGAGATTCATAACCCCTCTTGTTAAATTAAAATATGTCAAACACAAGAGCCCCTAAGCTCTCATCTGTCTGCCCAGCTGTTGGAAAGGACAAGTAAAAAACAAAAAAACAAAAAAAAGAGAAGGTTGTGGGTAGAAATCCCAGTAGATCATCAGTTTCTGAAACACTCCAGCCTGTCTGGCACCAACAACCATGCCACGTTCAAAGTTATTTAAATCATATTTCTCCCTCATTCTGATCTTCAGTTTGAACTGCAGCAGATCAACTTGGCCATGTCTGCATGCCGGAATCCATTGAGTTGCTGCCACGGATTTGCTGATTAGCAAAGGTGTACCTAAAAAAGTGGCCAGTGAATGTATTTAGATTTTACTTCTGCAATGCAAACCATCAATGCTTCTCTTAGTTAGAACACACTTAACTTTGCTTCGGGCTTCCATTGTGGAGGTTCCAGACTATTCAATGCAATCCTCAGTGTTGCAGTGTATCCTATTGTTATAGTTCTTACCAACAGTTTACCCTTCCGCAGTCCCTCTCAGGGGGGGCAATAGGTGGTCTGCTAAATGTCCAATTATTTGGGGAAAAAGGCAAGTCAATTTTTGTGGGAAGCATATGTACATAATTTAATTCAACTACCTTCAAAGGTTTTATATAAATTATTGAAAAAGATTAGACTTTTCAGAAACATTGAGAATGTAAATGTTATCACATTGAAATAATGATGTAAATATATGGTGTATTTTTAGATGTAAATCTTTTAAATTACCTTTTTGAAACTTGTTAAATTTTTACTACAAAATGTTCTTAAGTTAATTTTCATGCTGTTTATTTTGCTTTTCAATACAGTTATTATTTGTAGAAATATTGTGATCTGAAAAAAGGAAAATTATGTTTTTGAAGAAACAAAGTCCTGGGGAGGGACTGATAGAAATGTCTGACTTGGCATGCGGTGCTCTCGCTGCTTCTTGCCAGCGGCACTCACAGTCCAAACATCATTTAAGAAAAAAAAAAAGATATAAACACAGAGCTATTGGCCATCTCCATTTACTTTTACTGTTTTGGCCACTGCGGCACAGGAAGCACTTTACCAGCCCCCTATCATGTGTCTGCGCCCGTGGTGGCAGCCACGACTGCAGTCGCCCTCTATTCATCACTGCAGACAGTTTAAAGATCTGCTGATTTGAGGAGCGCTGCGAAGCCAGTGCGGTGGGGAGGAGAGTGTAAGGGTGAGCTTCAGATGGAGAAGGCCAGACCACGAGTGCAACCAGAGCATTTACCTCCTCCACAGCTGACAGCTTCATCTCGCAGTGCTGGAGATGCATGACTTGCTGCTGCAATTGTTGGACTATGCAAATGATGTGTATAAAAAAAGTACTTAAACCTCTTGAGGCAGAGTAATATGGTTACCTTAAATTAATATGTGAAGCATAATCTCTGAAAAAAGTAATACGATTGTTTAAAGAAGCTTTCAAACTGTTCCTGTCTTAATGTTCAGTGTAATGAGTTGCAAAGGAGGATTTTTTCTTTTCTTTTTGTTATTGGTGATGTTTCTAGTTAGATGCCTTAAAAACCAACGAGCTATAAAACAAGTTATTGTTTTCACAAAAACAATTTCTAATACCCGTGTTTGTTAAAACAGTCAATTATCTTATGTGACAAACATAAAAATATTATGAAATGTAATAACTCAGTAGAAATGGAACTATACAAGTTTGGTTCTTCCTTCTTTTCAATCAATAAGTCAAATTCTACTTGACTTTAGTTTGTAATTACTATATCTAATTAATCGACTGTGACTGTGTATTGTATGCACAACTGTAAAAATATCTATTTATGATTATTTGTTACATTTTCTTTGTCTATTTTTTTTTAATTAACACATTTCTGTAATGGGTTTGTTTGATATACCTGAGTGATTTTGTTGTATTGTGTACAATAATCAATGTTTGCAATAAACCGCTAAATAAAATATACCCGATTTCACCAGTTTAGACTAGTTCTAGACCTTTAAGTTATTTTTAATGAAAATGTGATGGACCATAATGTTTTTATTTATTAATTAATTTTTTGACATTTCCACAATGAAATGAGTTAATTGTCTAACTTTTGTCTTAGGATGAAGTGACATCAACAAAATATACCGGTACATATCTATCCATTCATTTTCAGAATCTGCCGATACCCAATCTCGCTACTGTTGGGCGAAGAACAGGTCACCAGTATGTTGCAGGGCCTAAATACATGTGTTCTGTAATGAAATGAATGCATTTTTGATAGTACCTGAATGGATCCCAAGCATCCCACACATTCTTTATTCTAAAATGTGAAATATTTGTAGAGCAGAATTGACCATTTTCATATCTAATAAACTCAGGCTCTGATGGACACAATGCATGGTATGATTTTTATTTTTTACATGTTTAGAATGAAAACTTCAAATCCTTTTTTGCATACTTATTGTCTGTCTACTTTGAAAGTCACAATGGTCGCCGGAGTTAATAGTCAGAACCATTTTTTTTCCTTTTTCTTTGTATCAAAGACAGTGTTTCTTCATCTGAGTCAGTGCAGAAGAGGCGTAGAGGAGCTTCAGCTGCTCGGGAAGTCTACCTTGAATGCTAAAGTCATTGGAGGGAAACAGATCGAACAGATAACATGACAGATTGCAACACGACTGACTGCAGCCTCAAACTGCAAGACGTGCTCTCATGAATCTGCAGCTATTTTAGGATGAACGGTAACTCCCCTAATTCTGTCGTGTACATTGGAGATATATCTGATGGACTTTTGCTGCAACTAGGCTCATAATTCTTTTAATAAAGGTAGTTTCCTTTGTTATTAATTTAGGTGTTTGACATAAAAAGCTTGATCTTTATCAGAGTTCTTCTGATTCAAACTGCAACTGCAAGAGTTTCACCTTGAACCAAACCACACAAGGATGGGAAAATAATTATTCACAATGGGAAATGTAGAAGAGGGCATGTGTGTACCTAGTTAGAGGGCTGTCACATCACTTATCCTGTGCCGAAATTCCGACCTCTCACAGCTCACCAAGCTCCGCTGACAGCCAGGCATGTCGGGGGAGGCTCAAGATGCCAATGAGTCTGATCAAAGAGCTTGTTACAAATTTATTCACGCCCCATGGTCACTTTGTTACCAAGCCAATTAAATCAAAGCTAAATGTTTAGGCAGTGAGAGGGCTGGAAAGCACTTTTCTTGTTTTGCATGGTTGTCTGCCTTTATCTCTCTTCAAATCTTCCAGTTTTTCCTTTTTTTTTGGATTTTATTTTTTTTTTTATTTAAGAAGAAAAATACCCTGCTCTTGATTCAATACAAAGTGAGTTTTTGGGTTATTTGTCCCTATTTAGGAAAATAAATATTTATATAATACAAATAAAAATGAAGCTAATTAGTTGCAGTAATGCTTCATGAATATCATTTGCATGTTTACAGAGACTTTGCTCCTCTGATCCATAGCTGTCTCTGTTCAGTGTTTACTTCAGGAGACTCTGCAGACTTCCAGGTGTTCATAAGAAAAGCCCATGTATAAAGTATGCTCATGCTGCAAATGTGGTTTTATTCATGCATGCCAAATTGATTTCATGAATTATTGATCACGCAGACACGTAATATTCAACACAATAAATGAATATAAGACTTCAATATCACAGACATTTTTTTTCAATTGTAGATATAAAATAAAATAAAGTTCTCTTAAAAACCTAGTAGGTATTTGTGTATGTTTATTCAAACTTAATCTAGAATATTTATTTTGAAATTTTAGAGACAGACTTCTGGTTTGGGGGCCAGTTTAGCTCGTGCTGGTTTGCGGCGCCTTCCGTCCGTGAAACCAGGGTTCGATTTCGGGCTGCTCCCTGTTCCTTTCTCTGCTGCTGTGCCGGTCCCAAGCCCGGTTGGATTGAGAGGGTTGCGTCAGGAAGGGCATCCGGCGTAAACCATTGTAAAACAGTGGCAATTCCTGATGGGAGAAGCCGAAAGTGAAAGAAGTAGACTAGTTCTTTACTGCACAGGAAAAAAGGATATTTAGTATGTCAAAATCTCTACAATAATTCCCTGTTCTTTTTTTGTTGCTGTTTCTGTAGTAATGAGAACATAAGATAAGTACATAAAAAGAGGAATAGTTCAGACAGCCGAAAATTTGCTTTCTACTGATAATTGCCAGTGTCCTTTGTCACGTTTTCCCAAAGTAAGAAAATATAGTTTATACCTAATTCAAGTTATATAAATAATTAGGATGAAAATCAGTTAATCTTGGTCCCCCTCACCCTTTTTCCTTTTTTTTCTTAATTAGTAAATCATATCCCATTTTATTTTTTATTCATATTAACATCACATGCTGTGGCCATGACTGTGTTTTAGCCTATAAGCAAAACACAATGAGGCAACAATGAGGTGAAGAGAGAAGTTTATTTACAGAATGATGTTCTCATCATTTTAGCATGCAGCGCTTCAACATCTAGCCTCGCATTCCAGAACTCCCAACTTGTGCAGCCAAATTTATTTATCACAAAAGGAAAGCCTGAAGTCATTAACACACATTATTATTTTTGTCAGACTAATGTAAAGATAATTGATATAATTTATCTTAAAATCCTTCAATTACTGGTCTGCAGTCCTCAGAAAGTTTCCCACCATCATGAAATATAAACATCAGTTTTTTGTGATGGTTGTGAGCCACTGGACTAACCTGTCATGTCTATTTAAATGACATGTTGTATTTACCATCAGCCCTATGTGGTAAAAATGTGAAATGAAGTTTCAGCAATTACAGGAAGTCATTTATCACAACCTAATTATCTACCTGCTTGATCCACTGGAAGCAATTGGCTGTATTTGGCCTTTATTCGTTAAATTCTTGCATGTCTTTGCTTCCATCTCATCTTGGAAAACAAAAATAAATATATAAAATATTTTAAAAACTGATGCGAACAAAAGATACATTTGGATTCAATGTTGTGTTAAGCTCATGTGCTTCAATTACCATCCATCTACAGACAGACTAGTTTAGTTGGCATTCCCCAAAGAGTTTTTATATATTTTTTTAATCTAACATCAAAATTTCATTTTGCGGCCAAACAGGTTGACAAGTTCCAAGCCAGGCGTTGTGAAGCACCATGCTCTGACCTAATCAATGCTTCACATATCCAGCGTTATCCTAGACCACCATGTGTTGAGCTCCGAGCATCTGGCACACACTGCACTGTGCACAGCTGGCTGGCAGGCTTCAGAGGAAAAATCCTGAATGTTGGGTGTGTTTTGGAGACAGCCCAACTCCTCCATCAGATTTTAGATGTGTGCCGTTCAGCTGATTGCATCAGGGAAGAGGATTAAAGTGTTATTTTTCAACATTATTTTTGTCATAGCTGAGTATTTCTGAGAAAGATTGCATTCATTTCTCTGAAAGCACAGTTAATAATGTGCAATTTATTTCAAACTGCAGGACTGTTCTGTTGAATAAAGGCTTGAACGGTTGGAAGATTACAAACAGTCTCCTATTCATCATCACTACTGTCTGACAAAGACCAGATATCTTGATCGTTTGGCGCATTACCTTCCTTATATTGCTGTTGGCAGATGTCATTATCCTCGGTGTGTAGAGAAAAAAAGTTTTTTGAGAGTGGATTTAAGGACATCAGTTTACTTTTTTTATGGAACAAAACTACCAATTTACTGACACACGGAAACAGAAAAGAATGCAATTTACAGCGATAGTTTCCTGGACTATAAGCATGAAAAAAATATACTGAATGCAATGGGAACAAAGAAAAATCAAATCGGGTAAAACAGGAAGACATTCTGGCATTCAAGAGAAGGATAATGATGACTGATGACAGAGTTTAAAAATGGTGAATGGCATAAACTGCTGTGAAAGTAACTACTAGGACACTGCCCTTACAGATGGTTAACAGCGTCTGCGGGTGAAAAATTGGCAAATCTGTGCATGGCACACAGGTTGCCAGCAGGAACTATCAAAGTCATAGACCACTCGGTGAGCCCCTAGAGGGAACATTTTTATGCACATTTTTCTATGGGCAAACTGCAGGCAACAAGTTTTAGCAAACACTTAATATACAGAGGTAAGAAAGGGGTGAAGTGAGTGAGACACAGACATCAAACGGGTTTTAAAAAATGTTTTTAACTCCCCTGAATCCTGCACACTGTGTGAGGAGCCCATTAGTGCTGTTAAGGTAAATAGTTAAACAGTTAGCAGTGCTCTCATAAGACCGCCTAACTAACGTAGTTTGTGTGGAGATCCTACGAGCACTCGTGTATGGCCTGCACGCCCCCTGCGTGTAGCATTTGGGTGCAGTCAGTAAAAAGCCATTATGCGCACCTCAATAACAACTAGAATGTGGCTTAAGGGTACAGTACAGCTGCATCACCCGTATGTCATAAGTGAATGTAACGTACATTAACCCTACAAATACTTCATGACACAACATAAAATAATGGTGCATTCCGTTTTCATGACGTCTCTGGAAATAGCTGTACGAGCCTCAAGGGAAGAGCAAGACACACCTGTGCTCCCCTTAAGAGGCATCTGCTCTTGTCTATGACTCTCTACAGTCCTGGACAACCCAAAAACCAATAACATCCATAATGGTCAACCACCCATATATGTGCAAATCATCATTTTGTGTGTAAGGCTTTAATAAAAGCCTAAGAAACTTATGATGTAACATTTTGCAAGAGGGCACATTTCCATATCGTGACATTTATCTTGTAAGAAATGGGGAAAAAAACACGTGGATATTAAACAAACATTTCCCTTATTAGAAAGGCTTGTGCATATCTGGTGAGCTGATGAATTTCTTCATCCATCTATAGCAGTCTATGAGTTATATTGCACAACATTTATTGTGTTTGTTGTCTGGAGCATTCAGACTTTATATAAGTAAGCCAAAAGATATTTATGTGTGTGTGTACTATTACTATTTAAACCATGTCATATTAATATTAAACCCTGATATGCACACAATTTGAAGCAAATGTGCTAGATACTTATGTAGAACAGGTTAATATGGCACAATGGAATGAGCTTACAAGCCCTTACAGAAGCCAAACTGACAGGACAGTTGAAAGGTCATTTCTACAGTCACTTAATTTATGCACCTGTCCACCTGCCAACATTCAATCATGGAGCTACGAGGCAGACATGACAAGTTCGCAGCTGTCACCTCTAATGTCTATCTCTGGGTCCATTATTGACCATGAATACACATTTTGTACAGAAATATTCAGAAACTGAAATTTTCCATTGTGACAGTTTTTTTTTTCAGAGCAAGTGCAGAGACATTATTGCACGCTTTTATTGGATGTAGAAATCAGCATATTGTCCCGCCTTTCTGTCTCCAAACCAAGAAAAACTTCCACTAACATTTTTACCCTTTTAGTTTGGCAAAAAACACACACACAAAATCCCTGCACTAAATGTCTGCCTATGAACTTTTGTGCTCACTTTTAAGATTTGGTTTATTTTTTTAAATTTTTTTATAAACTTCATTGAGAACCCTTTTTTTTTAGATTGTTGGGAATAACCTGTGTAATCTATGGTGCTTTGGGGTTCTGTTCTCCTTCATCTACTTCTACCTCTCTCTCTATTCTTGATCATCATTTAGTTCTCCATGCCTCTGTTTGGTGCAGTGATTCATGTATTGTCTCTCTTTTCCCTCTCCTCCTGGGAGTGGGAGTGCTTCCAGACTCCAGTTGGTTCATCCGTGCTCCAGTTCCTGACCGTTTAACTCGCCTTTGCTCCCGCTCCTACACCTGGCTGTGGATCCTGCCTCTGGCCCGCTCTGCTCTTGTACCTGACCTAGTACTGCCTCTGCTCCTGCTTCTTCACCTGGCTGTGGTTCCTGTCTCCTGGTTTGACTGTCCCCCCAACCACGGCTGGATGAAGCTCGTCTGCTGGACTTTATATATGTAGCTGTAGATTTAGATAAGTTAATTCTTCTCTAAGAGTTCTGGTAAATCGCCTGTCCGACCTGGGAGGATCCTCTCATGTGGGCACCCTGGGAGGTTTCTTCTTCGCTTTTTCCTCGAACTGCTTTTTTAGGAGTTTTCCTTACCAAGGGGGTCTAAGGGCAGGGGTACCAGTATAGCTTAGTCAGTTCATTTTAGTATTTTCCTATTGAACTCTTTGTATTCGTGATCCTTTTGAGTTTATGTTTTACTTCGAAGCCCATTAAGACGACTGTTGTTGTGATTTTGGGCTATACAAATAAAATTGAATTGAAAATTGAATTAAATGCAGGATTTTCTATGGATTCAAGTCTGTGTAATAGGATTTGTGGTCAGATGAGGCAGCTCACCCAGCTGACATCATCCACACTCTGCCATCAATAAGATACTATACTGTTAGAATATGTATCCATCAGCAAGCAAATTATATTTTCATGTACAATTCTAATCATTTTAATAATTTGTATACTTAAAATATCTCTATTTTGCATATCTACTTTAATTATGCAGTAGTGCACCAAGCTCCACATAATGTTAGATGGCACAATCACATATAAGCTGCTGAGGCTTGTTTCATCTTTGTATTTATTCATTCACTCATTCATTCATTCATCTTCCTCCATTTTGTCCCTTTCTGGGTCACAGGGCTGCCAGAGCCTATCCCGCCCTCTTTCGGGCGAAGACAGGAGACAACCTGACAGATCACCAATCTGTTGCAGTGCCTTATTCAGAGTATGTTAATTATCATGGTTTCATATATATATATATACATCATAGACATATTTATTACAAGTCATCATTTTCCATTTAATAGCTAATGTTTTTTTTTTCCCCATTGCACATTTAGTGTTTGGATTTGACATAAAGCTGCACTCAAAAGATAGAAGGTGAGGCAGGCAGAAGCTCTGCCTCAATGAAGAGGGCACTCTCTAGCTCACAGTTGTTCCTTAGTTGTTGCTAATTAGGTTTAAAAGGAGTCTACTTTTTTATGGTTTGCTCTGACTGGAAAAATGATGAATATCTTATTATTATTGCTTTTATGTTTTACTTGCCTTGTGCAACAGCTGAGCAAACAGATGAGAGCTGAAGGCCTCTTCTGTTGGACATATTTTACTGTTACAACAGAGGGTTATACATCTTCTGACACACAAGGTGTATTTGAATAAACACTGCTGTAATTTAGACTAAACTATATATATATTAATTATTTTTGTTGGACCGGACAGAAAAGAAAAGGAGGGAAGAAGTTGCCAAAGGATTATAATCATTACTGTCAGGTGTAGATGTATAATAAACTTAAAAGGGGCGGGGCCTGTCCACACACTCAAACGTTACAAACATACCTGTTAGACTTTTAATCAAAATGTAAAGTATTAAAGATCAGATGACCAATACCGGACCAACATATCTTAATTAAGACTGAGAGACTTCCAAAGCAAAGAGAAGATGAGGACTTTTATGCAAAAGTCACAGTAAAGGTTAGACCAGCATATGTGCGTGTGTGAGAAAGTGTGAATCCTAGAGCTGTTTATCTTCCAGTCTGTCATTAGCATCCACTTTGGTGTTCTTTGGAGCCATGAGTCACAACACATTTCTACATTATTTCTTAGCCCAATATGAACCTGACATGTTTATAAAAACAATATGAAATAGAATCAGAGTTTTGTTTTGTATTTTTAAATATTTGCCAAATTGTTATTAGTCCATCACTTCTATTTTTAGAAATATTGTCTTTAACCACAGATTTTACCATGATCGCAGTTTTCAAAAGGCATTTTTGTATTTCTTATTTTGTTGGAGTTCCTGTTATTATTTTAAACATAGCATAATATAATTACTAGTAGGAATGGTGGAATCACTCATTTAATGCTTTTTTTTACATGTATCTACAGGGAGTCCTTCTGTGGTTAAGGTTATTTGGTGGGTAGCATGTCCTCACCTCTGCTACTCATTTTTTTGTATTTGTAGTAATTATATGTAACACCCTGATTTTTCTAAATACTTGTGGTACATGGGTGTAAAAAATATTTTTTTTTCTTGCCCATAATAATTCCAAAGAAGGTGCGTACATTTTTTTCTTTTTGTAGTCTGATACAGCACTAATCAGTTGTTTTTTAAAATACTCAACTAATCATGGCATGAGAATAATACAGGTGTTTTTAAACTTGAGTTTAAAAAAAATATTTATATTTTTAAAAACAATATTTCGTGGCAAGCGTTTTAGTTTTGTCTTTAGATTCTCTAACTACATGGTCCTGTCAAGTTTTTTTTTTTACCAATTGACCTCAAGGTTTTCATAACACATCATTTTCTTTTAGTATTCTCTTATTTCACATAGTTCCAAAAACGTTTCATTTAGATCACACCACAAAGAATACAGTGGGTTTGTTTGTTGTTTATGGTTAGTTAAAAATGCAGAAACCTTCAGGAATTCAGGCAGTGTCCATAACTTTTTAGTAAAAAAATAAATAAACAGAAATACTGAGAGAATTTAAACTCCTTGAGCAGAGGTACCATCAGTTAATCTACTTAAAACGTAAATTAACACGATTCCAGGTTTGAGCTATACTAACGGGAAATATCTTAAGGTTTGAATAGTGCAAAGACATCAAAGGCACAAGGAAGGAACACTTGAACTGTCCTGCAGCAGATACCTGATTCAAATGTGACAGCACAACATGTTCAAATGGTAGATTCAAGGAGGGATGCGGTAAAAGCTGTGAAGAAGACAATACTGTCAAGAAAATAAGGTTACAGCTAACACAAAAAAGGATTCTGCAGTTCTTGTAACCCTTTAGAAGTTATTATATGAAAGGAGCATGACATTTTTTATTTAGGTTTTGTAAAGACAAATTCTATATTGCAGGATTTAAAGTGATTTTAACCATTTGTCTTTGAATTATCTGCCAATTCAAGATTCAACAGATGTTTTAAATATAATATTTTTTCTTAAATTTACTTAATTTTTAAGTTTGCATCTGGCTAATAGTCCAGCAAACACTATGTTAGATTCACAGATGTAGAACATTCTCTACCCAATATGAAACCTGCTATTATTCAACTGATGAATTTTAGGTTTATTTTTAGGCTGTTGTCTTTTTTCTTCTAAAAAAAAAAGGACATGATGTGCCTCATATTATAATTGTATTATATTTTCTTTTCTGCTGGTTACTAGTAGATCTCTATGGAGCACATGATCTGACATGGGTAAAAAATAAAAATAAAAATTAAATAAAAAACATTCCCACAAATTAGGGTTTTATTACCAAAACAAAGTATTTTGTTCCCACAAAATAGTAATTCATTCCTAGGAAATAATTAAATTGCGTCTTCAAAATATTAATTTGTTCGAACGAAGAAATATTTAAAATAAAGAAACTCCTAAAAGCAGAAATTTTTTTGCACGAACCAGAAGAAGTCATTTGTTGGGTAATCTTTTTTCTGGCTAGCCCAGATTTTGTGGACAATGAAGCAAATCTTCTCATTTACTTTGTTAGATTTGCCAAGTTTTTCATACAAAAAAATTGAATCCTGTGTAAAGTAAAACAAAACAAAGAACTAAATCAAATTGCTTGTGCCTCAGTGGTTAGTGCCACTTCTGATAATTGAAACGTTGTCTTTTTCAAGCAGCATCACTTCATGGCCACGCCTCTTCAGCGTCCTCCGTGAGCAAAGTTTAACTAAAACACTCACCAAACTGAGGCTAAAATCCAGATCTGAAAGACTTTAACAGGCAGAACACACACACACAATATAATAATAAGTAGCGCAAGCACTGAGGGAAGACAAGTCACTTTCTGGTGAAGAGATGATGGTAAAGCAGTACAAGAACAAGTGAAAGTGATTAAATAGATTAGTGGGCAGGCAGAGAAGGTGCTTAACTCCTGACGTGCAGCAATGGCAGATATCTTTGAACCCAGTTGTTATTCTCTTCTGTTTCTAAAATGGCACTTTCAGCTTTTCAAAATTCTGTTTGATACCGTTTAACTTTCCATCTGGAAAATACTGTCAGCCTTAACTATACGTGCATGTGACTAACATGACTAGATTCACAAATTGCCTTGATTGAATCAATATTATTCAAATGTAAACACAGCTATTTGCCTTTCTAAAAATGTGATCAAATTCAATCTGCTTGTGATGTTTGTGCAACAAACAGGAAAATTTGGAGCCATAATTAGACCCCAGAGGAACAGCGGCAGCTTCTGTTAGGAATTTGGCCTCTTACCCTGCACCCCCATCCACACCTGCTCCATTGTTATAATTTCCTATCTAACACATAACTTGTGTTTTGGTGTTTGTGCGGAGTTCAGTAGATCAGCCGTCCTGAATGACCCTCGCTGATGATGGTGGTCATGGTGATTAGCTTGAGTTTGAGGGTGTGCCACAGAACAGATGGACAGAAATCACCAGCTCCGTGTTGTATAGCTGAACAAATGTGAGCTCTTGGCGCACAGCGCAATTGTTGTAGCTCAATTTTCACGGTCCAGGCATTCACACAGGTCCACCAAGAGAGAAGAGATTTTCTTGCACCCAAGCAGAAATAATTTCTCCTTGGCTAATGAGAGGCAAACATCCCCGCAAAGCCCCATCGGCAACCTAAACTGGGGAAATAATCCAAATGATTAATGCTCTAAATGGAACTGGTGAGTTTCTGCTTTCCTGATAACCTTCCTCGCATTCATCGAAGACCCAATTGTCTTATGATACTGTAGCGCGTGTAGTGGAGGGTCCATATTCCGCAGGAAAAAGTGTCATTTATTTGCATCTCAAAACAAGAAAATGAGTCAGAGGTGTTTGTTTCATGAGATAAACACACTTTTTATCAATTAAGGAATCTTCCTTTAAGAGAGCCAATGAATCCCTTCACACTTTATTCTCCGGAAGCAAATTTCTTTATGACTCAATATATTACACAAACAATTCTGGCAATGAGCCTGCAATAAATAAAACCTCAAAATGTTACTCTTTATGGTATTTATCCGTTAAGCATGTTTTGCAGATGATCATCCTTCTTGGTGTTCGTAATAAAAACCTTTGAGTGAAAACAATCTATATTTGCTGCTATCAGGGAAGGTGATTGTTTGGAAGAATTAAATGCAAAAAAACAAATCTGGTAGACAAATGTCAACTTGTTAACCAATAAATTTAACTTTGTTTACCACTTCAAATAAAATATCCCTTAAATTCTATTCTATTTCTTTTAAAAGTAGTTCTAAAAAGTTTTTTTTGAGAATTTTGAGGTCATACCAAATTGTTTTTTTTTACTTTAAAAAGGTCAGTTATTGTTTTAATAAGCCTATTGTGAATATCGTGGAATAAATAAGAACTCATTTAGCCTAAGAAGCAATTAGTGAGTCAACTGTGGATTTTGTTTGTTTTATTCCCTTTATATTGTTACTCTTTAAATTAAATCAGCAAACAGCATTTCCCTCATTTCACTGCTTTATGCTATGTTCAAAGCTGTGAGCTTAGTGAGGTTTTTCATTTTTTTTCTACTATTTCATTTATTCAAGAAAGCTTTGGAACTTAAATGAGACATATTTTCCTCCTAACATCTGACACATGGAATGCTAACTTTTGTTGTAAAGCAACATTTTTTTTTTTTTTTTTTTTTAGAAGTTGCACATTTGAATTCTTTTTATGCTTCATTAAAATAATTCCACACCATGACAATGTCTAACAGTGGAAATTACTGTTGCAAAAACAATTTTGAGCAGGCATAAAAAAACAACAACGACTTAACAACAAAAGAGACCAGAGTTGCTACTAAATAACTATCCCTAATTACTGACTTTGAGTTGTTCCTAAACTAATTTAAATTCATAGAATTCATCACATTTACTGGCTTCAGCTGCTTCAGACTTTTAGCAGAATAACATGTAACATACATGTATTTATAGGACTGTCTAGACAGAAACATTGATTGTCTTGTCCTCTGGTCACTGTAGGGAGCAGTTTTCATAGTGGGGGTGTTAGAAAAATCAATTCGGCAATATATCGCGATAGTTCAGTTGGCCATACTTGTATCGATTCAAAATGCTGTCAGGACGATATTTATTTAATTATTGATGAGCGTCCTTCATTGTCTGACTCTTGTTTTCCACTTCAACCAGCGACTGCTAGTTGGAGCTTCTTTAAGCAGCTCTACACCACACAAAACAACAGGAAGACCTCAGATAGAGGCAGCTTTTTTCGTTGTTATGAGACATGAACTTTAGTTTTTACTTGGGATGGGAACCGAACCAAAACTCTGTGCCATGTTGCTGCCTGTAACATATAAGAATGCAGATTGCAGTGCCTTTTAGAGGCTGAGATAAGAACGAGTGAAGCACTGCAGCTGCACAGCGGCTAATAGGCTAATGCACTTAGCATCGGCCAAAATGCTTTTGGCAAAGCGGGCCAAAGTTCTGCAGAACCTCCAAGCAATATATTCTAGTTTAGCGACCAGATTGATCTGACTGATATGTACAACGCTCTGAAAAAGGCCAACATCGTGGCGATGACCGTTACTAGTTTACGCCTGTGAGAAAGCGTGGCTGCAACGGTGCAGCAGAGCAGACTGTGAAGTAAACGAAACATCTTTACAACATTAATGCGCTCTCCTTCATCCTGTCATGCTGCTTCATCATCACACTTTATTGTTTCTGGAAAGAATTTGTGTTTTTTTCCCCCCCTTTACTTTTGAAGTACCATTTAGGCTCCTGAACTGTTTAAAAGAACTGGAGAAGCTAAATTAAGCAATATTAAAAATAAACAACACTTTATTAACTTAATCATACTTTTCGAAACTTATTGGTTAGGGCACATACATTCCATTTTTTTTCTTATACTAAAATGTGTGTTGTTGTGAAATCAGACAATGTTGACTGTTCCCTCTTAGTTTTAAGTTACCAAGATAAAAATACAATGAATTTGCCTCGGTAAAAGCAACTTATGAGATACAGTTGCAAAGCTTAACATTGTAATCATTAAATAAACTGAATTTGACAATTTTATTACAATGGAAAACGTATTGAAATTCAGGTAGAGTTTTTCCTAAGTCATATATTTTTTTTTAAATTAGAAAGAAAATGTGTTCCGGTACAATATGGGGATAAGTATCGTATCGTGGGTCTCATATCAGGGTAGGTAACGTATCGCCACACTCTTGCCAATACAGACCCCTACTCCAAAGTGCACAATGCATTTCATCCCCCACGGGATGAAGTGCATTGTGCATCGCACTGTACTGAGCATCACTCAGTGCAAGTGATTGTTTGTGCCACCCTGACTCTTGCCTGGATCCTGACTACCTTTGTCTCTTCTCTGATAATCTCATGCCTGTTATTAACCCCTGACTACCTGACCCAGATTTAGCTTTCTGGCCTTTTAGCTGAACTAATAAACCTGCTGCAATTGGAACCAGCTGTTTGTCTGTTCTTGTGACCGAGGTCAAAAAACAGATATGCATAGACTGAATTGTTCACTTTCTTATATCCCTCCATTGGGTTTAATAATGTTGATGTTAAAATGGGAAATAAGAAACAACACATGATTCACTTTGTATAATTACACTGACATCATGATGGAAGTAAAGCATCAAGTTACTTAAAGAGGAAGAAGCAAAAATGGCAGAAAAAGCAAAATACTTCAAAACTAAATCTTGTATGACATTGTCACATTAGATTTTAAAGCAAAAATGAATTTATTATTCAATTGGCTTAAAAGGCAGCATCAGCGATGCAGACTTGGCATAAAACGTATATAGATAAAGAATATGCATAAAAAAGAGTTAAATATAAATAATATAAAATCTGCATATATCTTACCTTGCAATAGAATGGTGAACTGTCAAGAGTGTATCTCACATTCACCCTGAAGTTGCAAGGATTGGCTCCAGCGATCCCCATGACCCTGCATTAATAAATTAAGCAGGAATAGAAGATTTATTGATGCAAACATTTCAAACAAAATTGGGCATTGTTGTATTTTTAATTTTACTGCCTGTAGTCCATATTAAAACTGTTGGAATAAAACAAACCTTAAATATTGTTTCTTCACTTTTTCTCACCAGTTTTTTTTTAATTAACAAAATATTTCTGGACAATTTTTTGATTAAGTCTGTTTTTACCACTGAAAAGTACAAATTGCCCCTGCAAAGTTTAAAATATACAATTTTTTGTCAACCTCAAGTTATTTGCTTCTGATGGTTTTATTTGAAGGAGGGCTTGTCTTTTTATTTATTTATTTTACAACACTTCCAAAACCTAAAACATTAAAAGTTATTGATTACATCAAGGCTATATGGGATTCTCTTTGAAATAGTGTAATTACTTCAAAGAACCAAAAACTTGGATGGCAGAGCATAAGTGAGGATGAAGGTTCATTTAAAGTTCACAATTGGATACGATATTTGATTAAAATAAAAAAGTTTCTGGAAGCAGAAGAGAGGACGCAAAAATAATACCCAACACTTGGTTTAGGAGTGTTGAATTTTAATCATTTAGCAGTGTTGTGCAAGTTACTTTCAAACTGTGCAGATAACATGTCATTTAAAAGTTATCTCTTACCTACAATATTACCATCTTAGAATAACAATGGCTCATAAATTATTTTCAGGGATGGTGATCAAATAATGCTGATTATATTAAATACCTTTGAAAAGGGAAAGGTCCAGACAAACAATTGGATAAGTGACCTTCAGTTTCAGTCAGTTTACTCCACAGGGATAAAAATCTATGTCCTCTACTTTAAAAAAGGGAAAACAGAGACTCATATAACACTTAGGTTATTTCTTCAACCCAGTTCTTGAATTATTCTTGAATTATTCGTATTGGAAAATATTTTTGGATATATTTTGTTGCTATATGTATTTTTCGGGTTGTTGTGATTTCAATTAAACTCATTTTTTTTTTAATTTTATCCAGCTTTAAGTTAAATTAGCCAGAAAAAAGTTTGTCCCTTTTTATCCCCAGAGTTGGGTTAAAAACTACCCAATTTTTAATTGTATTTTATCAATGGAGTTTTTAGTGTGTACCAAAAAATAAATAAAGTTCAAGGTTAAAATGAATTCACTAAAAACAGGCAGCTAATAGATGTTTGAAAAAATTGAATCAAACATGTCCGTCATACAAAAAAAGAAAAATTAAAGTGTTAGGTCTTCGAAGCCTAACAGAAAGTCTGGCTTAATAAGGTTTTTTATTTCTTTGTCATTCTTTGAGTTGAAAAGAATAAAAAAAAAAAAAATGTTTGAACTGATTGCCAAAAAGCAGGGGGGAAAAAAGGGTTTGATTTGGTGATGATGTTTGGTGATGATTTGTTATGGTCTCATGACCTTGCTGCTTACACTGTACCATTTTAGGGTGGTCATTCTGTTGTAATTCCCTAATCACTGCAGATATGCTACTTTAAAAAAATACTGTTGTAAAGAGTTATTAACAATGACATTGGATAAGAAACGAAAACAAATTGCTTGATATTAAATACTGCATTTGGTAAATGGTAAATGGTAAATGGCGTATACTTATATAGCGCCTTTCTTCCTACAAAGACAAAGCGCTTTACAGACACGGACCCATTCACCCAGACACACACATTCACTCACACATTCACACACTGGTCAAATTGTGTGATCATATTTATTTTTTAAGCTTTAACAAAGCTGATCTACTTTGTTTTCTCAAAAGCCTTTCACCTTTCTAAAAAAATCTATCACAAAACAATGTTTCCAATTCAATTCAATTTTCCTTATTTCAAACACAAATGAAAATAAACACAAGAGTTTAAAAAGACAGATAAAACAAAACAGTGTGCTTGAAAAGGAGTGGGTTGAAGAAAAATTTTGTGTGATCCCACCCCTTTTTTACAACACGTAATGATCTGCTTATTTCTATTTACAGTTATGTACATGTTATACATTCACATTACATTCTGCATTTTGTCAGATTGTGAGCCTTGCCATTTAAAAAAAAAACTTGTAAGTGCCAGTTCACCCAATTCTTGAGACACTTTGAACACATGAATTATTGCTTCCACTCTGCTTGAGCTTTACTTGATGTGCAACAGCATCTTCTTTGTATATAAAACCAATGCACTGCACCTCGTTAGTGGAAAGCTGAAGGCAACATTCTTTAAATGGACAAATAGGCAGTTATCACCTAAAACAAAAACGGTTTTCTTCTAGAATGCACAAATTACAACAGATTGGGAATGAAAAACAAAACACTTCAAGGCTTCGTCTTTGACATGTTCCACAGTAGGGGGTCACCACGGGGGGAGCTTCACTTGTTTGCCCTCTGAAAGACAGGAACAGGTATGGTTTAGATATGAAAATAGAAATTACACTACTCATCTGCAGTTTAATGAACATTTATTCTACAGAATACATTATAGAGTTTTTATTTACAGTACAGACCAAACGTTTGGACACACCTTCTCATTCACAGAGTTTTCTTTATTTTCACGACTATGAAAATTGTAGATTCCCACTGAAGGCATCAAAACTGTGGATTAACACATGTGGATTTATCCATTGTGCTATCCTATGACCCCACCCTTACATTAACGTGGTATCCCTACCAAGACAAAGGTGGATAAAGGTGAAGAGGATTTCATGTAATCCATGGACACCAGTGAAGATCACAAATCATTGAAGAAAAAAGGTTTAGTGCACTGTCTTGTGGGGTCTAGATTACCGAACTCCCAATGTTAAAGTGCCTTGGATAGCACAAGGGTTATATATTAAAATATGTCATATTGTAGGTTCTTCATAGTAGAAGTAGACAGTAAACAAAGTAGAAGTATGAAGGTCAGTCAGTCTGAAAAATTGGGAAAACTTTGAAAGTGTCACCAAGCGCAGTCACAAAACCATCAAGCGATACAAAAAAAACTGGCTCACATGTGGACCGCCCCCAGGAAAGGAAGACCAAGAGTCACCTCTGCTGCGAAGGATAAATTCATCTGAGTCACCAGCCTCAGAAATCCCAGGTTAACAGCAGCTCAGATTAGAGACCAGGGGCCTCATTTATAAACGTTGCGAACGCACAAAAGAAGGCGTGCGGCACTCTCTACGCAATAGTTGATATTTATGAAAAGCAAAGTTGACGGGAAAATGGGCGGTCCTTCACGCAAGTTCTGACCCAGGCGTACGCACAAAAACGGGTGAAATGAGAAACGGCGACACCGTCGGCAGATGGAAGAAACACGTGAAAGTGAAAATGACAATCCTGCCTCTCATAAATATAGCCTACACGAAGACCCGTTTGATCGATCAGCAGTGAAACAAACGAAAAAATTAAACGAAAATTACAACAGAAATTAAAATGAAAAGTGAAACATGTTCTGCAATATTGGCATGTTATGCAATTCATCCTCATAAATAATAGTTAACAGAATGAAATAATTTACAAAACTGATATTCTCGTCAATGTGTCCGTCTGGCGGAGCAGATATAGGTGTGGGCGTGCGGACGGACGGAAAGACGTACTACTGGCCACTGGGGAAAATGTTTACATATTAAAACATTTCTTCATAAGCTATGGAATTGTGGTTTTCATGCATATGCCTTTAGTTTGTTTTATTTATTAATAATGTATGGCGTATGTCTCAACCATTCAGAAGAGCATCAAGAAATTACATTTGCGCTGAACAATTTCCCATTTCCACATCGATTATTACCGACATCTGTAGCTTGTCAGATGCAATAAATGGATGGAAATAAAATGCCCCATCACAATGCGTAATGACGCACAATGACTGATCTTGTGCTCTTAGAAGATGTGGCAAATGCAAGAATTTGGAGTGAACGCATCTTTAGACAGCAAGAAGACCTGCTGACAAACGAGGACGAGTGGCTTATGAGCCGTTTCTGACTTCCTCGAGCCGTCCCGTTGGACCTTTGCAGGCTTTTGGGCCGGTGTTACAGAGGAGCACTCGGAGGAACCACGTGTGTTACCCGGTGCATCTGGCGCTCCGGTGTCCCCCCCCGATGGAGCGCTAGACGTTTTTTTTGCCTCGACTTTGATTTCCGACCATTTCTCCTTTATTTCGGCCACGGTCCGAGGTTGTGAGGCTACGGCATTTACGGCGTCTGCCACCGTTTGCCACTCACGTGCCTTTTCGGCATTAGTAATGCCCACACTGTGCCCTCCAAACAACATTTTTCTCCTCTTTTCCACCTCGCCAACGATAACCTCTACTTCACATTGAGTGAAGTTACGTTTTTTTGATTCCCTCTCTGTGTTTGCCATGATTTCGCAAGCCATGAATATTAATTTGTGGGCATTTCGCGGACTATTTATGGGCAGCTATGGGCGTGTCATGAAGCCGCAAAAGCTGCGCTGCATTTAGAATCGGTTGTGATTTATTAAGGGAAAGATGCGTATGATGTGCGTGCGCACGGTTTTATAAATCCGAATATTTCTGTGCGTATGCACGTCCTATGTTTCATCCGTACGCCACTTCTGACGCAAATCCTACGCAAAGTTTTATAAATGAGGCCCCAGGTCAATGGCACACAGGAGTTCTAGCAGCAGACACATCTCTACAACAACTGTTAATAGGAGACTGTGTGAATCAGGCCTTCATTGTAGAATATCTGATGGGAAACCACTGCTAAAGAAAGGCAACAAGCAGAAGAGACTTGTTTTGGCCAAAGAACACAAGGAATGGACCAGTGGAAATCTGGGCTTTGGTCTGATGAGTCCAAATTTGAGATTTTTGGTTCCAACCACCGTGTCTTTGTGCGACGCAGAAAAGGTGAACGGATGGACTCTACATGCCTGGTTCCCACTGTGAAGCATGGAGGAGAAGGTGTGATGGTGGGGGGTGCTTTGCTGGTGACACTGTTGGGGATTTATTCCAAATTGAAGGCATTATATATATTTATATATATAAACGCCCCTCTCGCCCTTCTGCGGGTGGTTACTCACACAAGCTCGGGTCCTCACTCACACGAGCTCGGGTCCTCTACCAGAGGCCTTGGAGCTTGAGGGTCCTGTGCAGTATCTTAGCTGTTCCTAACACTGCACTGGACTGAGAAGTCTAAGGTCCTTCTAGGGATCTGTTGTAGCCACTCTTCCAGCTTGGGGGTTACTGCCCCGAGTGCTCCAATTACCACAGGCACCACTGTCACCTTCACTTTCCAGGCTTTCTCCAGTTCTTCTCTGAGTCCCTGGTATTTCTCCAGTTTCTCATGTTCCTTCTTCCTGATTTTCCCATCGCTTGGCACTGCCACATCCACCACAACGGCTTTCCTCTGTTCTTTATCCACCACTACAATGTCTGGTTGGTTTGCCATTACCATCCTATCAGTCTGGATCTGGAAGTCCCACAGGATCTTTGCCCTCTCATTCTCTACCACCTTCGGAGGTGTTTCCCATTTTGACCGTGGGGTTTCTAGTCCATATTCTGCACACATGTTCCTGTATATTATTCCAGCCACTTGATTGTGGCGCTCCATGTATGCTTTACCTGCCAGCATCTTACATCCTGCAGTTATGTGCTGGATTGTTTCAGGCGCCTCTTTGCACAGCCTACACCTTGGGTCTTGTCTGGTGTGGTAGATCTGAGCCTCTATTGCTATGGTGCTCAGGGCTTGTTCCTGAGCTGACAGGATGAGTGCTTCAGTGCTGTCCTGTAGGCCAGCCCTTTCCAGCCATTGGTAGGACTATTTATATATATGCATATAAAATATGTGTGTGTGTTTTGATGATGCAATATTCTTTTCCTTAAGCCTGTGGTACTGTTTTAAATAGAACATTTCTCATAATTAGAAATACAAATTTGATATCTTTTTCTGTTTACATTAATTTTGACAAAAAAGAAAGTCTCAGTTCTTCAATAATATGACATAACTTTCTCGTGCAATATTCTTTACTTTTTTTTTTCCTCTCCAAACTTTAGGCACAGATGGAAGCAGGAACCTGAAGCTTCAATACAAAGGAGGCCAATGTGAATTCTTCAGTGCAGACTCTGATACCGGCGACATAAAATATGGTTGGACTTCAGAAGCTTTTGTTGGAAACCTGACTTGAAAACGAAAGCTAGGGATTTGTATTTCAAGCTGATGTCCAGGCTGTAAGGCTGGTGGTGAGCGGAATATTGAGACTACCGACTATGCATTTCCCCAGCCATGGAATCCTTTTGTGATCATGAAATGAGCATTTATGAATAATTCATGCATTCATTTTACTCTGCTCTTCCTTGAGGTTTGACTGAAATGAATAAAATTGCAAACAAATTAGTGTCTGAGAGTTTATTACATCAGCATTTGTTGGAACTTTTCGGATGTTAAAGGTGGGACCCTGAATGAGAACTGACCTAACCCTGAGAAGTTTCATGTTACCTCCATAGAGATTAAAATATGGACACAAACTATATTAACTGTTCCCCTTGAAAAACAAAGTTAAAACTGATTTAACCCTTGTGCTATCTTGTGGGTTCCAGATGATCCCATTCCCAACATTAACGTGTCTTTTAGCAAAAGCATTTTGAGTGCTCAGCAGTGCACTGTTTGCAAAAATGAATCAAGTAAAGCTTTGCCCCCCCAATTTGAATTGTGGGGGGCAATCTCTAGGAAAACACTTTTACTCCCCACTCCACTCATTACCATGTCTTCATTTTGAATTAATATTTGAATTGCCCTCGTTTCTCCTAATCACAAGTGTATTTTCCCCTTTAAATTCATGGATACCTATTAACTTCATTCCAGATAGTTTGTCAACCCTCCTCCACCTAGTTATTAACCAGGACTGAAGTTTATACACAATCTGGCCCCACCACCATCAGCATCTGTTAGGGGTTTTAGTCAGTCTGAGCTTTTAGCACACATGCAAGAGGTCATCAGCCCAGAGCCTAACTGCCAACCACATAATTCTTCTTGTGCATTCTTCTGTTTTACGATTAAATCATTACTCATTTTCTTAAAATCTTTTCTCATTGAAAGACCTTATTCTACATAAGAATTTATGACTTTATAAGTCTTTATTTTTAAAAATTCCTTTCTTTTCTTCCAGATATCATCTTTTGAATCTTGGAGGACTTTAAGCCTATACATCCCATTTCCAAATCTGATAATTCCCTTTTTGTAATGGTTTCAGCTTTTTTGTGTTTGGTTGCTTTATTTCCTGTATAGGTTTGAGTTACTTCCTCTTTTATTTTGTAGTATTTCCTGTTTTGTTGTTGTTTCAAGTTTTACCTTTCCCCATCAGTCCTGAGTGTTTCCACCTGTGTCTTGTTGCCTTGTATGTATTTAAGTCTTGTCTTTCCATTCCTCCTGTGCTGGTCCATATTCTGCTCTTCCCCGGTTTTTTAGTATAATGAGTGTTTCGAGTTTCGTGCTTTGGTTAGCCTGCTTTAGCAGTGGTTTTGGTTTGTTTTATTAAAAACCCTTGTTCCTGGAACTCCTGCCTCCTCTCCTCTCTGCGCCTGGGTACTTCAACCTTCCCCCCCATTGTGACACTTCTGTGGTCATGGGGTTATTGGTGCCAATCCCAGCTCCTGCTGGGGTTCAACAAAAATGCAAAACAGGAATAACAAAAAATAGACACAATTTATTGATATTATCAATATCACCACCTGAAGATTTATTAATCATCAGCATGTCAGAATCACATCAAAATAGATAAATACCCAGGCATCCATTACAATTATCATGCATGGTGCTCAGACATCATCAAAAGGTTAGAAGTTATTTTATTATAAATTTAGTCTAGTTAGAGAATAAAAAGCACATCAACACATGACAACCAGCAGGATTGTTAAAATTATTATTTTATTTTTTAATTATGCACCAGAGATAGAGGAGTTCACCTTTAATCTGAAGATTGCAGGTTTGGTTTCCACCCTGCCTGCCCATGCATCAAAGTGTCTTTGGGCCAGACACTGAACCCCACATTGATCTTGGATGTTAAAGGTTGGCGCCATTGTTAGGCAGAAGAGATGCCATCAGTGTATGAATGTGGGATTTACCCCTTATTACTAGTTGGCACTCATTTTCTGCAAAACTGCTTCTAAATAAGCAGCTAATTTAAGATAAATGATCTTTTTGCTTTGGTTAGCTCGGTGTTAAAGCAGACCAAACCATACAAATGCTTGAAAACTATTAAATATCCTTCCTCAATTCCAACACAGTCTGCTGGACTCTCCTTTTGTGAAAATACTGAGTCACAAGACACCTAACCAGCCAATAGACATTAGCAAAAACTGTAATGAAGTTTTAAATGTACGAATCTAGGAGCTTCTGTTTGATATACTGACTGCCAGATGTAAAAGACTCCAAAAAGGTAATAATGAACATTTTGAACAGGGTGACCAAAGCCTTGCATTCCACGAATGAGTCACTCATGTAAAAAAAAAAGAAAACACACCAATCCTGTAATGTTGATTGCATAAAATACATATTTTTAATGAAAATAGGATGATAAAATTGTCCCTTTAGAACAATGTAAAAAAAAGGAAAAAAAGACAACAGCAATGGACAAATTAGGAAGCTAGATATAGAGCCAAAAGCAGTTAGATCCATCTCCCTGTTTATCCATGGAAGGGAAGATTCAGGGAACAAAGTCTCCAGCGTCTTGTGCTGGCCTAGATAGGACTCTAATCAAAGGGAGGCAGTGCAGGGAGCCCATCCGCTTTGTTGCAAACAGAATGAGTAAATGTTTCTCTCCTCGCGCTCCTCTCTGAGTCAAGACAGAAAGCAGTGCTGTGCCAGCTCTCCAGTTCCAGAGTCTGGCTCTCACTTCATGGATGTCTGCTCTAATGAGAAGGGAGTGTAAAGACATTGACAAAGATGTGTGCAAGAAGAAGAAAGTGCAGGAAATGAAGCGAGTGTTGAAAATGTGTCTGATGCTCCTCGCTTTTTTTAATCAGAGCAGTGTGTCCGTGGCAAAGTGTTCCCAAGCGCTGGACACAGTAGAGTGACTCTGGTTTAAAAATAACAACTTTAAAAATGCAACACACGGAACAAACTCGTTCAGTCTTCCTCGACTTTGGGCTTGGAATGCACTGTCATCTGAATGAAAAAGCTGCAGAGGTTTGGGCACAGATGTGACCCGCAAAAACAGGTGTTTGATTTATTGCCACATATGGTGTTTGGCGGGGGAGACAGTGGTGCACAAGGCTTTGTGGAAAGCTGCAGCTCCAGTCATCACAGAAAACAGCATCAACAAGTGTAAACACAGAGAAGAAGGAAATACTTGACCTCTTCAGATTGTGCATTTCTCTTGTTTCTGAGGAAATGTACAGTTACAACTGATTAACAATAGGTAGTGCACAATATAAAAGATGTTGGTGAACAGATTTCTCAAGACTAGGCAAGATTTCCTCGAAAATTAGGCCTACTCCGATCATATTATGATCTGTTTTAAAAGTGTTCCCATTTGGTCTTTTAATTATGATGTTCTTAGACAAAATAAAACAAAAAATGTTCTTTTTTTCTAGGACATGGTTTTGGCAGAGCAACAGGAGTTCTTTTGAAATTTGCCTCTGAGTTTTAGGTGGAACTGTTGGCATGGATCAACCCCAGCCCCTCTTCCTGTTACCCTTACTTGAGCTGTCTGTTTTCTACCGTTAACTTACAGCCCCTCACACGTCAAACCCCCAAACCAATATTACCAATGCAACATATATAGGTGGCAAGCAATATTGGAGTGGTACAGTTTTGGGCCAAATGCCAGCTTGGAGGAGGAAAACGAAGACATGAATCTAGTTGTCTATTAGAATGGAGCAGGGAGCTTGTGGCCTGATCATTCTATTTTCTACATCAGTGGTCTCCAACCCTATGGTCAGAGACTGGTACTGATCCGCGGGCTACTTGGTACAAAAAAATCATACGTTAACTTTGAAGTTCCGTTTAGTTAATTTTCTGATAACTGTCAGAAAATTCCTTACTTAAAGGAAGTATGATTTTGGAAAACTAGCGGATTCTGTTATGCACATCCATCTGTCCAGACACGTCACATGACTTTAAGCAGCTGCTCGAATTGCAATGTTGGTAGTTCAACACTTAAAAACGAACAATAACTAAACAAATAAAACGTATTTGGAAAGTTTCTTAGGAGTTTCTTTTAGAGTGACAGATTATACTGTATATAAAGTTAGGCTAAAAATTTCAAAGTTATAAATACCAAAGGCAAAAAATCACATAAAATAAAGGTAAAAGACGTAAAGATAAAAGCAAATGAAGGCTTGAAACTCCGAATATTCTTTAAATTTTGTCCCAAAGCATCAAAATTGTGTTTATTGATATTTAATTATTACTAGGCCGATTAAGTTTGACATTATTACAGCATTTATTACCAAGCAGCCAGCATGTTTTAGTCTATCCCAAACAGAAAAAAAACTGTACACAATACAAGATATTGTGTTGTTCTGAAAGCTCCCAAAATGTTAATGTGTACAATTTTTCCTCTGTTTTAATAAAATCAGTGGCACAGTTTTTGGCTTGATGATTGTTGACAACTTGGCAACAACCACAACCCTGGATCAATCCAAGTGCCAAATTGTGAAATTTAAATACAATCATGAAAATCTGCACATAAAAAAAAGAAAATGAGATGAGATTACAACACGATGATGTGTGACGCTGTAGTGGTTAACACTGTCTCCCCAGTATGAGAAGTCCTGGCTCAAATCCCAGCTGGATCTTTTCACTGTGAACTTTGCTAGTACTTGCTGTGCATGTGTGGGTATTTTTTCTTTCTGTGGGCATTTCAGCTTCCTCCCACTTCCTCCCACAGTCCTTGAACATGGGTCATTGTTTATGTTTCATTTTTTTACTTAAAAAACCAGAAACCTCCAGGAGTATGTGTGGTTATCTATCTGTGAATGTGGTCCTGCGAAAGACTGGCAACCTGTTCAGGGCGTGTGCTGCTTTGTCCAAAGATAACTGGGACAGCCTCCAGCAACCCAAATGATGTGAATTAGGATGAAGCAGATATACAAAATGTGTCTGAATTCCTTCACAAGTTAGTGGACTATATAGTGCGTTTGCCACAATTCCAAAAGCTAGTGCCCTAGAAATTGCCCAAAAGTCTCTATGAAAAACCAATGTGCATCAATAATCACTAGAATTGTAAATATATACCACAATGCATTGCCTTTGAATGATTTTTATGTGAAAAAATATATATATTTTAACTTTTTTATAAACCTTTCAAGTTTTTGTCTTCAAAACACAGTGGATTCATAAATAGTCTTTCAAAAATGTTCATATTTATTAAGTTTAGAAATCAGTGACTATATATTTGTAGTTTAAAAAAGAAACAAACACAAAAAAAGAAGAAGTGAGCATGGTGTCTGAATTGCTGTTGTAATCCAGGGCACTAGATAGTCCCGAACTATATCTTTTAGTGGTTAGGGAGAGAATTCGGACCAAGCTATAGTCTGTGGATTAGGCGTATTTTAAATCTGCAAAAGTCAAAATGAGGGGCTGTAGTAAGAACACATTTAAATTTTCTAAAACTATTCTAAAAATGTTTTTTTTTTGTTATTTCCCCTACTGACTTTTGTTTTGGCTGTCGGTATCTGGAGGCACAAATTACCGGTATTAAAATTTTTGCATTAATTAAACGCTTTTATTCTATAGCCCTTTCCATGATGTAAATGGAAAGTTTTTGTCTAGGGGCGGGACTTGAGGGAACCGGTCCCGTCCAGGTTATATCAACAGTGGAAAGTGTAGATGCTACAGCTAAGACCTATGAGCAGGTTCGTCCCAAAGGTGTTTGGTCTAACTTGTGCAATCTGAAAAATTGTTTGCGTTAGAACAACATGATCTGTGGATCCTGAAGCACAATTCCAGCTGGAGTTGACCACACTTGTAGGCTCTGTTTGCTTTGGATGTGATATACAGGGTTTTCCATGCAAGAATCTTCGTTTTAGTCCGTTTGTCATTATATGTTAAGAACGAAGATAAAATAGCCTAAAGTGCTCAAAACTAGACAGAAAAAATATATGTAAAGTATTGTTTGAACATATGCTAACATGCCAGACTCTTTGAACTCTCCCCCTCTCTCTAAAAAAGAACCATGAAAGATTGCTGCCTCTGTGGTGGAAGAACTGATTGTATTTTTCCCCACCAGGGGAAATGAAGCAAAAATGAGTTCAGTCTAAACCTCGAAAAATTGCTCTTATCTGTCTCCATTTGCACATGACTCTGACTCCAATAATTCGATTTTCTTCCTTTTGCAAGTCTCCCTGAAGCTTTTCTTATGAGGAATCTTTTCACTGTGAAGACTCATTTTGCCGTATTAAACCTGATCCCACTAATGGTACACTGTTTGGAACTGCAGTTAACATCAAACATCTCGAGGAAGATAGCAAATCTGCCGCCGGCGGAAAGTTTGTTAGATCGATTCTGCTCGACTCACCTTAGGAAGCTCAGGTTCAGACGGAGCGGCCAGTCCCAATGTTTTAATTGTGATATTGTGATATTGTGATATAGCAGCTGTCCCTGGCAGATCTGATTTGGATTACCTTCTCTCTTTGTAACCATGACAGCCCAAATGAAGAAGCATTTAGCATCTGTCCTCAGGTTGCATCTGTGTTGTGATTTCTAAGTTGCTAAATATTAATTAATTATGCCACAATAACAGACAGCAAACTCTTTTAATTGGAGAAAAGAAAGGACTTTGTTTACCTAAAATGTTTGAATCCATTCTCTCCTGCTGCTTTTTTTCTCCAACAACCATTAGTGATTCTTCCTCTAACATTGACTCATGAAGACTGAGCACCGTGAAGCGTGGCAGCAGATCAAGAATTAATGCATTTGCCTTGAGTGAAAGTTATTGATAAAAGTATGCTCATTAGGTCTCCTTTTATGCCGTGCAGAGGCCAAGGGAAGCAGACGGAGCGGTGGGAGGAGGTTGGCGAGGTCATTATCTGCCCTATAGCTGTACTCGGAACTTCAAAGCAGGCTTGCTTCAGCTACCATCTCTGCTCCGTACAGCTCGGATGGACTCTTGACAGCAGCAACACTGATTCTATAGGCTTGATTAAAACAGAGGGCTTTAACAACGTTCCTTCCGTCTGTATTCCAGCCAACTTTTTGCCTTTCTTTTTACACATAAAACACTGGTCTGGTCTGTTCCTGAGCCATACCCCTCTGACATCCCATAATGTGGACTTCCTGAAAAAGTTAAGTTGAACAATGGTTCATTCACTTTTTCATCATCTCAGTGGGGTTTTCCTTGATCCCCTCAGCAACATTTTCTGGTTTTTTTCTCACCTCACTTTTCACTGGTCCTGCAGGTGCTGTCTCCTTTATCTCCCTCCTTTAATGACCATAAACAGGATAAAGTGCAACTCCTGACATCGTCTTGAATGATTAATTAAAATAAATAATGTGTTGCTCTGTTGACTGCAAGTAACAGCAGAGAGAGAGAAATGCTTGACTGAGCATCTGTTTTGTAAGAGTTTGTGTGCGTGTGTGTGTGTGTGTGTGTGTGTGTGTGTGTGTGTGTGTGTGTGTGTGTGTGTGTGTGTGTGTGTGTGTAGGGCAGTTCATACTGTTACCTGCAAATGTTTGAACATGGGGGCAGGACAATACTTTGTTAATATTTCATTCTTAAACTCTTTTACTGTCATTTTCAGGGATACATCTGAACTGTGGAACAAAATTTCTCAGGATTTTTTCAGAGGATCTTCTGACCCACTGGAGATTTTGAGCTGCCACAAGCCAAGCAGACCACAAGGGGACAGTAGAACAGGACAAAACAGGGTTGGTTGTCTCAGTGTTTGACAAAATACAATTCATAGATTGTTTTAACTCACTACTCAACTTTTTAGATTTATTGATATGTTCAAAGAGTTTGTCATTAGAAAAAGGGAAAATGTGTTTCTCTTATCAAAAATGATATAGATTTCAGACAGCAGTGGATGCAGTTTATTTTTCACAAACAGGAACAAGACTGGAGATTTTTTGAGGGTTTGCTACGTGGCAGAGCACAGCTTTTTGAACAAAGCTGTCTATGATATAAACATGTATTTCCAAAAAGTTGTTCACCTAATTAAAAGGCCAGAAGTCTACCAAATAAATTGGGGCATCTATAAGTGTTTGTCGCATACACTCCCAGGTGCAATATGAGGGACACCAGACATTTCCCTGAAGTGCAGCAAGTAATCTGCTTAAAGTTTATTTATTTATTTTTTCCCAGAAAGGAGTCAATAAGGTGCTGAGGTCTTTTACTATATCTCATGAAATTATACTAAGATATTAATTAGGAAAAAAAAAAGAAATCAAAACCAAAACTCAATTGTATGTTCCCCAATTAATGTTCTAATAGTTCAAAAAAATACATAAATAAAAAATGTGTTTCAAGGTGAAAATCTATTCCTCTAAATAAAATGATCACTTATAAGCAAGCACGTTTACTTTAATGGCTCTAACACTACAATAAAAAGAGATGTAATTGTGCAGGGTGGTGTACGAGCATCTTTCAGTGAAACCACACAAGATGTCTTAGATGCGAGCTGCTTCACATCCACGTTCTATCAGCATTTGGTGGAACCTTAGATTTTATTTTCTGTCAGTTGACAAATCTTCTACTTCCCTGCCTGTCAGGTTGTCTATAAATGAAAAAAAGCCAATTAAAAGAAAACTACCAGAAAAGTCATTCACTTGTCTAGTGGCTAATGAGACGAGACTCAACAAGGATGAAGAGGGAGGAAAAAGGGGATAGGAAAGAATCAGACAGCAATATAAGTTTATTGAACCAAAACAGAAAGGAACACTTGGGGAATTAAGATTAGTTGTCCCGAAAACCTGAGATGGTCTCTCATTGGAATAAAAAAAAAAAAAAAAAAAAACATTTGCTCAGCCGTTAAGTTAGACATTTCTGAAAGATTTCCAGGTTCTGCAATTCATTAACGCATGTTAAAGTCTAAGGTCTTTTTCCCATTCCAAGAGCTGATAACACAACCAGTCATAGCATATTGATTTTAGTAGAATGAGTCTGTTGATAAATATTACATTAGTCAACGTTTTATATGTTAAAGCAACAGAGGAGCTCATTTTTTACTATAAGATTTGAAAACAAAAGTTTTAACATATTTGTCAGCAACTTTCTTAAGCTTATTTATGTTAAAAAATTGTGACAAAATTTATAACCAATACCTTATGCTAATTTAACATGCTATAACTGAATTGCATGAATCATTCTACTTAATATAACTGTTATTAATACAATTTAATAATTAATAACTGCAGATGGACTTAAGGTTCTACCCGCTGACTGCTTCTTGCAGATCTTACTGCTCTCTACTTGGTTCCTCTGTAACATGAAGAGCTTTTTTATTTGAAGTGATTATTAAGATACGGGCCACTTTTAAATCAAATCTTTCAGTGATAATTAGCTTTATTATGAGCTGTTTATCAGCACATTATTAGGTTGTGAGTCAAAGCATGTTTTTCAAATTGTTTACCATGTTTTTTTTCAAATTATAGCAAAGTTTAAATAGTCTGGATCGGTTTGGGCAAGCCTTTTGACTCGTAGGTTCTAAAAGTGTTCAGAATTGGACGAAAGAGCCAGACAAGAGAGAGAAATGTTATATGTATACGGTGTTGGAAAATCACACACATGAAACACACATGAACTTCAGAAAAACATCAAAATCTGCCAACACCACATGAAAGCCAAATAACTTTCTTACCCAAACAACGGTCCATATATAAAGTGCACTATCTATGAGTAGACACCAGAATTACAGGGACAATAAAACATTAGTGATCAATATAATTTATTCCAGTTTGGTGGGCCACATTAAATAGTTTAATGGGATGCAAATGGCTCCCATGCTAGTTTTCCCAGGCCTGATAGATATATAATGATATGATTAAAAACAATGTTGGATAAAACTAGTGGTATCAGATATGAATGTAAATAAAATATAATTGTCTTTAAATGAAAAAATGATGTGGTTTTTCTAGCTTTTTTTTTGCTGTGGTGTAGTCTTTTCTGTGTATGAAGAGTGTGAAATAAGTGTGCTCAACATTGACATTACACTCATTAGCCGTTTGCATGGTTTGAAAAATACCGTTTGTTGTTTTCCCTTTATAGCGTGATGTAACATATTAGCATAGTACTTGTCTATTCACCCTCTATTTTGAGATCTATTAAAGAAAAGATAAATAACTGTTAAAGTATTCACACACCCTTAACATCAACCCTTCAATAAATTGGACTCCTAAAATAAACTGTAAACTTCTAAAATAATTAATATTATGTATTGGAATTCAGATCTGTGGGACTGTTATAGAAACCTTCTCACAAAAAAAATGCCATACTAATGCATACAATCTGTAATATTGATAATAATGTAAGGTAACGTCTGTATAAGAAATGTTTTTTAATAGAAGCTCCACCTACTAAAGACTGGCTCTATCCTAGAGCATTCTGTGCTGAATAAGTATTAAAAATGCAAAGCAACAAAGGGTTGGCATGGGAAATGGATGACAACGAAAAATAAATATACTAAGAGCATTAGAATGCCTAACATGGAAAGATTATCATTTGCTAGAATCAGCCATTGGGATTTCAGCTCCCACAACAGTGCATTGGAGCCACGATTTGCAAGAAAAACAGGGGGATGAAACAACCAAAAGTAAACTATACTGAAAGTCTGTGTTTTCACACCTGGATTCACTCAGTATTAAAACATTTCATGTTCCCTAACCCCCTTTTAAATGTATGGTTCTCTTTTCAAGCCTCTTAGATGGTTTGGAAGCACAGTCCACAGTGTACATGTGCCCTATTGCAGTTTTTCCTTAACCCTTGTGCTATCCTAGGCACTTTAACTTTGGGAGTTGGGTCATCTAGACCCACTAGACAGTGCGCTGAAACTTTTTTCTTCAATAATTTGTGATCTTCACTGGTGTTCATGGATTACATGAAATCCTCTTCACCTTTCTCCACCTTTGTCATGGTAGGGAGAACACACCAATGTAAGGGTGGGGCCATAGGATAGCACAAGGGTAAAACAAACAAACAAAAAAAAAACTTTTTAAAAGTCCCCCCCTGGTCAGAATCATGTTTTTCGGGTTTTGACAAGTGCGTGAGGCATTTTTCCTATAAAAGAGAACACATAAAAAATAATATATATGATACAAATCATTTCAATCGTGCATTTCTGAGTATTTCTCATCTTAAATCGCTGTCAATCAAACTGTCGCAAAGACGCTCTGTTTGAATTAATGGGCTGTTGTGATGTCACCACGGCGCACACAGGCTTGCCCATTACATCACTCCCTGATCTCCTCCGTCCAGCGTGCACAAGCTCAGGTGCGAGTGAAGAGAAGACGGCTCATCGATGCATTGCCCGCACGTAATTTAAGTGCCTAATGATGTCAAAGGGAAAACTTTTCATCACAAAGTCTAAGTTTAAACCAGAGGCAAACATTTTACAGAGAATAAAGATTGAATCAAATGAAGTTGCTGATTTGTGGAAACTTCAGAAAGGTCATTAATGATTTTTTTTCCTACATAATTATTTGGGCATCTCTTAAGTAACTTTAGCACAGAAAATGTTACTCTGTGTTAGAAAATGCACAATACTTCAGGATTTATGTAAAAAGAAAATATGACGAATTGTTTTACCATAAAAGATGATCTGAGACTGGGTTGAGTTTTCAGTTTTACATTGATATTCTATAAAAATAAATAAATAAATAAACTGTAATGTTACTTTTATTGAATTCTTCACAAATCAGAAACAACTTCTACATATCAACAACTTTGTTTGATTAAATATTTGTCCTCTGTAAAAATAAAATAAAAAGTATTTTCATCACTCCTGTTCTTATGATGATTTTCAGTATAATATAGACCTAGCTGCTTTTAGCTGTTATGCTACAAAAATGTGTCCATCTAGCGTCCTCCGTCTGTGAACGCGGAATCGGCTCCAACTCAAGATCTCCTCCACAAAGTCAAAAGACAAACTGAAATGGTCTCACCCAGCCCCTCGGGTTAATGTCAGGGAGATCACTCTGATCTTGGTCTCTTTCCAGCCACGTCCATCCCCGAAGAAAATAAATAAAAGAATCCCAGCGGCAGAATAATGAAAGGTCTGAGTCAGATCCTCCTCCATAACTCCCGTAGGCTTATTTTCCGGGTGTAACTCCATTGGTTGTTGTTCCTTGGAAGGGCTTTCTTAGTCTCCCTTTCCATTTTTTGGAGTTTCTCTCTTTTTAGGAGAACCCACCTTTTCTGATAGTCTTTTTCTCTTCTATTTCCAAACCGGAAGCGCTGGCCGTGAGTACACGCATCCCAGCTGATTGCATCCTGCTGGTATATGTGTATACAAAAATACACGTATACTGAAATAAAAAAGAATACATGCTTCCTTTAAAGGACCTTTTCACTTTACAATGCTTCATACAAAAGAACATGGGAAACCTGTATGTGCCCGTGTCACAAGAGCACCTGGGGAATTTTATAATGCGAATTTATGTTTCAAGATACACGTATTAGTAGAGCACTGCTTGAATTATTGAATGTATTTCATAGTTCAATCTGTGGCTTGAGACATGCATGTGTGTAACTGTTATTGCCGCACGACCTGCTCCCGACTTTAATGAAAAGAAAAAAAAAACAAAGATCATGACTTTTAGCGCATCAGTCCTGCAAAATAGCAGAACAGCACTTCTAATCAGGATGCATTCCCCATTCAACCTTAGAAAAAAAAGGTGATACTCAGCAACTAGTGAGGGGCTCATTACTTCAGCATGAGTGTTCGTAGGCTCTGGGATGAATAATGAGGCTATTATGGAGATATCCTGCAAGAAAAGCTGAAGAGGTCTCTGCTCCTGGAGCTAAAGTAGACCACAGAGTCTTATGTCCAGCCATAAAACAAGCAATTTTTGTATATTTACAAGATTTTAATGTGTACCTTTTTTAGCTTTTGCTGCCATTTGCATTGCAATAAATGAAAAACTGTGATCATTACCACATGGAGATGGATGTAATGAAGTATTGATTGTGGTTTGGGAGTTTCTTAAAAGGAAATTGGTCGTTAAATGGACAACAAGGACAACAAAACTAGAAATGTAAGTTCTTACAATGTAACACCTTAATGCTGCAGATCTTTCTTATTGCTGACTTTGGGGAGGATTTCTTTTCCACCAACCTGAAACTGTCTCCAAATTGTTTATTTTAGAAGATCACACGGTTTGCCTGCAAAAACAGATATGACAGCAGCAACCGATGATACCACAGGCATCATAAAAAGGAAGCTTTTCAGATAAATATCTTATGGCAGAAAAAATAGAACACATAAAGGCGCACAATGGAAAAAATTCGCTATAGTTACAAATGACAAAAAGATCAAATAATGCTGCACATAAAATTGGAGCCATTTCTTCAGAAGTATAAGGTAATGGGGAAAAAATACAATTATTAGGAAAACAAAGTGCAGCATATGCTATTACACTACACAACTTGAAAAGCAACAGGATTTCGTGTCGACTCCCTGGGCAATTCCTCAGCATGCTGTTACTCATATCTGCTTTTTTCATCTCATACGGAGAAATCTGTGGAAAATGAGGAGTGATACTTCTCGCGCAACGGGGGATTATTGAGTAAAGAGAATAGATCAGGAAGGAACCTTGAGCAATTTAAGAAACCTGAGAGTAAGAATAAAAAAATAAAATAATAAAAAGGCAATTTGCTCTTTCTACTTTGCAATTATCAATGTGTGAGGTTTCGGTGGCAAGCAGCCACAGCAAAGCCAAGCAATGTTTCACTCTGGCATTTGGATAATTGGCTAGGGAAATCGTTTACTGCAATTAACAAATTAAAGGATTGTTATGCTGCGCCTACCCTCTTGTGCTCAGGAAGAGCAGACACCTTCACTGCCGCTGACCATTTTAGTGGCATTTCTCTGTAGGTGCTGACGGACAAACATGTCACCAAATCTAATTATCAGTATAATGTTCTTTTTGCTAAACTACGATTTCTCGTGCTGACTTTCAATATTTAAAAAAGCATTGATTAGACCAAACTCAACCATGAGAAAGATGTCACACTCCCTCACTGAAAGGCAAATACTTTATGTTCTTTACAGTGCTGCAACAAATCGATTCGGTGCAGTCAGAGTTCAAGAAGAAGTCAGGTGAAAAAGGGGCCAAAGAAGAGAGGTGTGTATTTAAATCTCAACCCCTAACTCTTCTGCTAACTTTTGCAGGTAAATTTAAAGGAAAAATCTGATAAAGGCTCGTAAAACCCTTAGTTTCTATATCAGGCTCCCTTTCTACCCATCACACCCAGATAAGGATCTTGTGAAAGTCGTTTGAGGCACCGAATTAGTATTCTCTGACTGATTTCAGGGTGTGGTATGACGCCCCAGAGAGAGCACATGAGGGTTTTCCTAATGATTCTCTTCATGCTACATTTTAGCTCACTGATGAAGTAGATCAGTATGATATTTTTCTCCCAAAACCTTCAGTCCAATCATAATCACTTTGCCACAAATCTGGGGTAATAGAAAACACCTTTCCCCCTTTTTTTGAGCAAAAACCTAAATTTTGATTGTATTTTATATTTCAACTCAAATTTGTGTTCACATAAAGGCTTTTTTATATTAACCTTATCCTTTGACCCTTTTAAAAAGGGTAGAAAAAAAGAATGTTTTTTTATAGAATATTTGAATTGATTGATTACACAAAGTAAAATCTATAAACACAGACAGTAAATAATTAGTTTTGGTGACATGTTTGTCCTCGAGTGTGATGCACATTGTATTTTTATATGTCAGAAATATATTTATCCAATTTACATAACAGAAAAATTAAAACAGTTTCTTCTAATCTACTCTTTTGCTTTGACATATATTAAAAATGCCTGACATTTTTTAATGTCTGATAGATGTCTCAAGCAGAAAAATGACATGAAAAACTGCAGCCAAGGCATGAATTCTTGAAAATCTGAAGGGACAGCGAAAAAGATGGTTGGCAAAATACAACTAAAAAAGTGTTATCAAAATTTTGCAAAGTAGAATTTACTAAAAAAAAGCACTGTTATTGCTTGTTTTGGCAAAAATGGGAGCCTTAATTAGATTACAAACTAAAAAACAATATTTAAGTTGCAAGGATGGTTGAGATAGACTACTGTGGGTATATTAATTTTTTAATTATAAATTTAATAGAAATTAAAAGGAAAAAATATGTGTATTGCATTGTGGTCATTTATAAAATGACACAATCACTTGCAATTTTACAATTTTGCATGTTTTGTGTTTTACAAATTTGCTCTTTTGTAATACTACCGCCAAACTTTT
Organism: Oryzias sinensis; assembly: GCA_037389245.1. Classification (NCBI taxonomy): domain Eukaryota; kingdom Metazoa; phylum Chordata; class Actinopteri; order Beloniformes; family Adrianichthyidae; genus Oryzias; species Oryzias sinensis. The sequence continues at coordinate 12,542,864 of CM074498.1, read as the reverse complement.
ATAAGACACCCCCTCCCCCCTTAAATAAACTTTTAATTTGTTTTATTTGTATTTAAGGGATTTTATAATCAATGTGTCACATAAACCAAACCTAGGAAGATTTTTTTTCAACCCACATGATCTAACATATTGCAATTAGGAGTGTAACGGTAAACTAAAATCGTGATTTGATTCGGTTCAGAATTTTATCGGGGCTCGGTTCAATACATTTTCGGTATTTTTTCGAAACAAAAAAGGCAGAAAAAAAATTCTTGCAAAATGCATTTATTGGTATTTTATAACAATGTTGAAATAAACCTATGTAGGTGATCTGCCATATTAAATAATACAAATATTAGCTGTCAAGAAACAAAAACTTTGGTTACTTAACACTGGCCTGAAAAAAAAAAAATAACTTGCACATTTTTTCTCTCGTATTCTTGATTTTTACAGTCGGGTGATGCTGTTTTAAGTGCAATAACAGATTAGATGTGTTACTGTGGCATATGCTATCTTCCTGTATAAATATAATGTCGAAACGCAGCATTCGACTTCTCCAATTGTCTTTTCCTTTCATCCAAACAAATCCAAGTTGTTCCCACACATGAGATTTGAGAAGATGGGGGGTTCCTCCAGCTCTGGCCTTGCGTCCGTATGATACTGTTGACATGCTCACTGTCACCTCCTTCATCTAATAGCTGTTGAACCTCCTGCAATGAGGTTTCTGACCGTGGTCGGGATACGCAGGGCAGATCCTCTCCAGGGCCGAGGTGGATCTTGCTTCGAGGTTCATTTCCCCGTTCTGACCCTCAGAGCCTCCAGAGCGGGTTAATAAAAGAACCAGTCACCATTCTTTTAGAGGAAACCTTTTTTTTTTTTTTTTACTGTTTCGGCGAACTGAGCAGCACACCCTGAACGTTCGCTCACACACACACTCTCGGCGGAAACTCGCGGAAAGGTAATGCATTCAGGGGGACATATGAACAAACAAAAGAACAAAAAACCAAAATGGTACAAAAGTGATTCGAACCAAAATTGCTGTACCAAAACGGTTCTGTCCAACTATGGGTACCGCTACACCCCTAAATGCAATGTTATAAATGTTTGCATTGGAAGTGTCAGTGTGCTATTAATATACAGTGTGGAAGTGAGTCGGATTGTGGAAAGATATGTGAGAAGTATGAAGAAGAGAGCAAGAAAAAATTATGTGAACAGATTGCACAAAACAAATGGAGGGGATTACACTCACATAGTAAAATTCAGATTACTTAAATGGCCAAAAGTCATGCAAGGTGTCACTGATGTTTACTTAAAAAAAGCATGTCTCTAATGATATGTAAACATGTTTAAATGTGTGAATGTTTTCAAGTTCCCAAATTCTTAAAAAAGTATTAAATTCTACCTGGGTTGGACTGTGAGCAAAGATAAAGAGTTAAATGGGCTTTTGCTCTCCAACTGCAATTCTTCGTGGGAACTGTGAAGCACTGACTGAGCCAATCAGTCACATTCGACTAATTGCAGGACTGACACATCTATAATGCAGCTCTGCTGGGGGTGAATGAAAATTGCATGTTTGCTTGACATCCCATCCAATCATGTCTGCTGTGCCAAGCAGCAAAGCAAGAGTCCGCAGGCAGTGTCAGCCGGAATGTCAGCCTCTTGAAAAGCCTCTGGCACATTCACAAAACAGCATGTTTAATCTTACCTGTCACCTTGCCTGTCATGACACCACTGCTGCTGTTTGTGTTTTAAAATATGTGCACTTTTAGTCTCTAATAAAGGCGCCAGACATTAAAGTACAAGAAAAAAGTTAAACTAAAGGAAATTACTGGTGCTGTAATTGATAAAACTGTCAACTTTGATGTGTAAGACTTTTGCAACTGGTAATTTTAGTTAAAAGAGTTGGTATTGGTAAATGGTAATGTAAATTTGAATTGTTTTTTTCCCATTGATTAAAACGAAGCAATTTTGATTTATATTAGTTCAATTCTGTGTATTTTACCTGTGTTTTTTTTTCCTTTTTGTTTTTAAGACAGGTTGGCAGACAGATAAGGAATTTTCTCAAAGCTCCTATTACTGTGTCCCACCTAATGGTCCATTGTTGGAACACCGCTGAGCTGGAATGAGTAAGCTTTAAAACATTTGTTGTTAAGTTGCAGCCAAACTATCAGAGGTATGTTAGCCAGAGACGGTCATCATCACTGATTCAGGGGATAAAAAGATTAAAATACATAGTTTTCTTACACAGCGACTTAGATACATCTGTTAAGATACATCCACACTGCCCTCGGCAACATGTTTTGAACCCACCACTTCCGACGAAACGCATAAATGCACATTTAGGGCATTAAAACTTTCTTTCATTCATATTGTTAGCTACACAGAGTTTTATGACGTCTTTAGGCTCTACTAAATAATATTGATCCATTGAAGGAGTTGGCGTTGAAAAGTTGCACCAGGTCAACGTTGACCAATCGGGGACTTCAGAGATAAGGTAGTTATGTTTTGGATGGGGTTCTTTGTAATTCAGGAAAGTGCCAGCCATTTGAGAATTGACCATTGGGGAGAAACAAATAATTGCAGTTTCCTGTTTTGCATTAAAACATTAACCAACAATATTCAAAACAAAGTCAGACCAGCTGCAGGTCTTATTTTAATACTTTTACCAGACTTTTTTTTTCATCACTTCACCAAAGCTAATGTGAAAGCTAGAAAGAGTAAAAAAAAATTTGACAGAGGTACTGTCAGGCAAATGTGAAGTTCAACGATTGGCAGTTTATTTTGACACTTTACATGTAAAACATCTTGTATCAGGTTGACTACGTATTTAATAGCCAAAATTGCAGTACCTCACACTCTTTGGATTTCTCATGTATACTTTTAACAAGATGTTCATCAGGAATTGAACAAGAACGTTAGACAAGGATGCAAATAAGCCAAGAAGAGGAGTCATTCTTTTTTGTTGATAGTGTTAATCGGTAATTGTGCACAATGAATGATTCATTATAAATAAATAAAATAATGCTTCTTGCAGCAGTCTGTCTAAAATCCACTGGTTCAACCAAAACTCACCATAAGCATTACAGTTGTAGATAACTTGTAACTTGAACTTGGTGTGACTTACATGAAGAAAAAGAAAAAAAAACATGAGAAGGAACTAAGAAAACCATACCAAGCACAATTTGAAAAGGTGAGAAGGATCCATTAATGTACCTAATAACATTTATGTGAATATCAGTCATGCAGTTTGGAGGTCTGGCTTCAGCTGATTTTCCTTCAAAAGTCCCCACTTTAACTCTGGATTTAAAGTGCAATTTTCAGCAGAAAACTGGTAGAAATGGGGTCATAGAGGGGTAACCCAAGCTTCATATAAATTTGACTGCATACGTAATGTGTATTAATTTTGCACTTCGTATGCAGTAAATGAGTACAAGAAGGAAAATACAGTTGTCAAAGTCCACACATTAACTATGGTGGCCATTTCTGACCCATTAGGAGCAGTAATCGTGCCATTACGCAGCTCATTATGGAAAGACGGCTGCATGGTCTCCCACAGGACTGCAGTCACTACTCAATTCCATTAAACACTGTTTCCTGCCTTAGAATCATCCTTACTCGCCACTCTTAATGATGGACCGCTTGTAGATTCAGAAGCTGCCTCCTCTGACATGGAGTTTCTTACTGGAAGCAGGCCAGCTTTGGCCTTTGAGACTGTATTTCTCTCAAGCCAGCTACAAGTAGATTATGGATGGAGCAGAAATTAACACATTCACTTGCCTGGGAAGGGACTTAAACCGGTGACAGCTCACAGCAGTCGACTACTCAGCCAAAAAGCCGATGTAGATGTCTTGTGGTCCTAAAACAGAAGATAAACTCAGTACAAGGGAATAATAGTTTAGCAGTAGATAAATACAAATTAAACTTTGCAAAATGGGACAAAAGTGTGAAAAATATTTTCTGTAGAAGCTGTTGAAGTTATCTTCATTCGTTTGGGAGTAACTGATTACAACAGTAATATACTATACTTACATTTTTTTTTTGCTGCAATAAAGTAGTGTGATACATCAGGAATCAATTTATGAAATATTTAATCACTACAGGGCTTTAATTTAGTCATTTGGATTTAAACTTCAAAGCTAGAATGGCCATGGCCCTGATATGTCACTTGGGTCCCTAGACATCTCTTTGGTGTAGACATAGTATTTTGACTTTTTAAAGGGTCTTTTATACAGATAACCAGATGCCATACAGGTAACAGGGGGGTGATCAGGAACTTCTTAAATGAGAAGTATTAGGTCTGTGAGGGACTGTCCCTTACAGTTAAAGTGCATCTATGATTAACATTCCAGATGTATCCAATCTTTTAATGTGGGACAACTTGCAGGATTAGTGATTGATAAATCCTTTTGTGTCCCCCATTGTATAACACAGACACAGACAAGTTAAAAAAGTAACATTCATTACCATCCCTCTCTCTCCCCTAATGCCTCCCTGCTCTGGCTTTGGGGGCCCCCGTGGCGGTCCTGCTGCTCCTGGCCTGGGTGGCGGATGTGATCACTCGTGGGCGGCTGTTCTCTATCTGCTACCATGCGGGTGTTGGGGGGTTCTGGCTGCCGCTGCGGTGGGGGTCTTGATGTGGGGATGACTGGGCACTCTCCCTCTTTTTTTTACATTCCATCATCCATTTTAGAGGAACATAAACACTCAATTGAGCACAGGTGTTGGCTCACCTTGCACAAATACTTTGCGTGATTGAATGAAATATTTCAGACTAGTTGGTTTGAAGGCATAAGTTTGCGTGTGAGAACATTATTTATGTTGTGCACATGTTGACAGGTGAACATTTTTTGGAGCCAACAGGTATGTTTATTACCTTTGGGTGTGTGTGTGGACAGTCCCCGACCTTATAGACTTGTAGTACATATGAACCTCACTGTAATGATTATAACCATCCAGCAATTTGTTGCTTTATTCTGCTTCATGGTTTTACCCCCCCCTCCCCCCCTCTATAATTACCCTCCTGCCCCCCCTCTCTAACATCCCTCTCTCTTCTTTTGTCCTTTCCCTTTCCGTCCGGTCCAACACAAAAGATTTTCATATATGATTAAAATGAATAAAGTTTGGCCTCGATTACAAAAGGGATTTATTCAGACATACCTTTGGTTTGAGAGAAGATTCATAACCCCTGTTGTTAAAGTAAAATATGCCCAACACAAGCTCTCATCTGTTTGCCCAGCTGTTGGAGAGGACAAGATTAAAAAATAAATAAATAAAAATAACATTCACAAAAAATTTTGATGTAAAACATTATTGTACATTTAATTTAAAATGAAGTAACCCAGAGAACCAAAAGGGTAACAAAACATACCAAAATGATTTTTTATTAACCAACCAAAGTATGCATTACATGGTAATTGATCATAAATAAATTAAGTATTTTACTTCATACTACTAAACGTTACTAACGTTTTTTTTTGTTTGTTTGTTTTTTATTATTATTTTTTTTCAATTGATTAGGTTGTTATAGTTTGTACTTAATTTAGAAAAAATGTTAGCAAACCCAAGCTCCATCCATCTATTTTCCAAACCTGATTCATTTCAGGGTCACAGGGATGCTGAAGCCTAAACCTGCCTCTGTTGGGTCAAGGCAGGATACAGCCAGAAGATCCAAGAGTCCATCACAGGGACTAAATCAAATTTACTGAATTCTATTTCACAATAATGTTTTATGCAAACAACGTTGGGTAAATAGAACTTTTTTTTTTTTAAAGAGATGGTTCTTTAAACGATAGAGGAAAACCGCTTCATTTGTGCTATTAGCCATGACAGCGTGTCTGTGCCACAAAACTGACATATGGAATGAGCCTACGTACTTAAGAACACACAGGTACAGTGAGCACCTGGCTAATTTGCATGGCTCCTTTCATTTAATTTACTCACAGAATGTGTGGGAAATTAGCATCTCATTTACTAATCCGGCAGGTAATTATGCAGTCAGTGACTGGGGTAGCTCTCATGTGGTGTAGCTGAGAGGAGAAAATTGTGGGTGGTAAAAGTGAGCTCAGAAAATAAATGATCGCTGTTCTAAAATCAAATTGCATGTATGATGTTCCAAATGACAGCACTCCCACACCTGTTTTCAGAGGCACAGCGCTGACCGTTGCAAAATAGCAACACCTCCTGTTTTATTTCTTTAGCTGCCCTGCAAATGTACAAAATAAAAAAATGAAAGCCTTAAGTTAGATTCTTTAAAATACTGTATCTTAATTCAGCTCTGCAACTTTATAAATATCCATATCCTGTTACACTCTACCTTCAACATTCTGGGCTACGCCCTTGATTTGCACTAACTCATTATATTTCTGCATGAGTGTGGGTTCACACAAAAAAGCAAGACTTATCTCCTAGAGAAAAATCCAATTTTGAAAATCTGCCAAAGAGAATAAAATATTTGCCCTAAATGTTACGAATGCTTTCGCTTCCTCTCCTTTTCTTCTTCATTTCAACTTCAAACTTTAGAACATTTCATCCTCCCGCTGTCTCCCAGCAGAGCGACAGTTCAGTTTGCCTTTCAGAACTGTTCTCTTTGAATAACCACTGTCTCCCGGTACCTTCACATCTGCACACCCTACTGCTCTCCTGTTCTCCTGCCTACTCATGTTGCAACCCGTACCATGTGCAGAATTTTGATGGAAAGCTATGCAAGGACGGAGCCTTCACTGCAGCCTCAGAGCATTTCCAAGTCTTTAAAACCAGATTTAGAGAAATTTAGAAAGGACAGATCAGACACCCTTGAAAAAAATAATGTTCAAACTGCCTTCTGAGGCCTGCAGACAATAACAAAAACAGGTCAGAGAACGGTTGTTTCCTTTCACTAAAACGTACAAAGAGGCTTTTGGGAGATGAAGGTCAGAGACAAATTAGGCAACTTTGGATGTTTGTTTGTGTGTGTGTGTGTGTGTGTGTACACATCAATGTAATGGTTAAGGGACTTTGTGTTACAGAGTTTGAAAAGTGTTATATAAAAAAAAGACTGATTGATTGATACATTTTTACATAACTATTTTTAAAATAAGACTCATGATTAAGTTATACTTTATATATAGAATAACATTTTTATTCCGTCCAAGCAGCAGGTCTATGTGGGTTTGCTGTTTTATACATACCATTAGTTCTCATTGAAAATGATCTCATCTTTGTGAGGGGCCATTTGCATTTGCAGGTAAGGTGTTTCAAGTTTTTCTGAGGCATTTTTTTAAAGGAAAATGTGGTTACTGCAGTTCTGTGCTTACCTTTTTCTTCAAAAAAGACACCAGATTAAAGCTGAAGCAGTAAAGATTTGTCTTGCAGGTTCAGGCAAAATTCTCTTTTTTTTCTCTCTCTCTCTTTGCCAAAGCTTCCAAACCTTTATTCAATCATCGTATTAAGCACAGCCCAAAAATCTGCGGAGAACTAAATTGCTTGTTTACCCAACTCAACAATGGCTATAAATGAACCTTATAAGCGAGAAGCGTGGAATAGTTGTGAAAGCAATCGCTGTCTGCCAAGAAGATGAGCCCCGAGCATATGCATGTATCCCTGGATTTGTTATTTAGCTTCAGTTACATGGAAAGAAAAGAAAAAGGGAATTTTGTGGTGGGGGAGAAGAGATGCAAAAAAGAGATTGGTTCATGTCTGACTGAAAGCAGGGTAGCAGACAGACTGACAGAATGCTTTGGATCCAGAGGCTGGCGGTCGTGAAGAGATGACGGAGATTGGAAATGGGTCATGAAGAAGGCAAAGTATCTTCTCCCTCAGAGACAAAGTTCGAATTAGATTTTTTTTTTCAGGTACTTAAATATTCCTCTTGATCCAGAAACTCAAAAACATCCCAGACTCATATCAAGAGAGGTGGGAAATAAGACTTCCAGTTTGATACTGTTCCTCAAATAGTTCCTTCTGGTCTTTTTTAGAAGCTGTAAAATCTATCTGTCGTTCACAAAGTATTCAATTATAAGTAGTGCAAAGAACTGAAACCCATTGAAAAGGCATCAGATTTCAAATTAAACGAGAAGAAGCCATTTTTTCTATATATATTGTTCAGCTGTTTCTGTAATTTCACTGCTTGAATATGTGTCTCTTCAAAAATTGAGCTAACAGCATCATGTGTGAAGAAAAAAGAATGAAGAGTAATTGGGAGTAGATCAGATTGAAATTAAAAGTATGAGTCCCTTTTCTTTTTTAAATCCAGTTGAGCAGAATGTTATTTGCAATCGACATTGAAAAAAAAAGAAGAAAAAAAACTAGGAGTAGAAATAATGCTTCAAGTATTTAATCTGTAGCTTTTTTGCCACTAGCTCACAACCCTCTTCTTACCTTTAGACAAACACCAAAAAACCTAATCTCCCTTGTGGAGATAAAGCCTGCATTGCTGAGGAGTCAGCCATGCACACATCTGTGTCCAAAGCTATTACCAAGGAGCACGGGCACTCCCCACCCACCAGCAATGCTTGTTACCCGTTTGGGATGAATGTTACATTTTACCGTCTGGAGCAAGATGTGCTGAATCGAATTCACTGACTGAGAACAAAAAAAAAAATAGGAAAAGGGAAATGCAAGGAAATAAAAAGAGCAAATTGTCTATGTTAAGCTGCAAAGAGTGGAAAGACAAAAAACAGGTGCTTTTGCATGTTAATTCCTTTTGTGCTTTGGCGCTCTTTAAAGATCCACATCAAAAAGAGCAGGAAGAAATATGAGTACTCTTGTGAGAGAACAGTGGTGCTGTCCAATTTGAAACAATCTGAATGAAATCAAACAGACAGAACATCAGTAATTTTTGCAACATTCTGTTGGCAGAAGCAAAATCAATACTTTTTTGTTTCTCTTATATCTACGACTTATCCATCTATACATCTATTTTCTGTTTCATCTCCTCCACTAGTCTATCTCCATGTGTTCTTGCCTCAGCGCTTACCACCACCGTGAATATCTTTATTTTAAATCCATAATTTACAATTTGTTCACTAATTTGAAAGACAAATCAAAAGGGGGTAATTTTCTTGAGATTAACTTAATGTGAAGGCGGTGGAATGCACCACATGTTTCTGTTTTCCAATACGTCTACTGTGGTTTTTCATTAAGCTGGGCTCAAAAATAAATGGAACTCCAGATTCTTTGAAGACTTTTAAATCTGGAATAATTTCTAGTTAAAAACAAAAAAAAAGAAGATTTGCAGAATTGCATGAATGAAATCAGGAGAAGCATCAAATAATGCAAAAAGATTCGTTTAGATGAGTTGAGACTACAACTTATGAATACGTGTAGACATTTGCAATGTCTGGCAAGAAACTCAACAAAAATATAAAACTAAAACTTTTGATTTATCTCCTATCATTTATGAACTAAACTCAAAGATCTAAAATAGAATTAACATAGCCTACATGAACTACTATTTAAATCACCAACAATGACCCTAATTATGAGGGTTATGTTTAGTTTTTTTGTGTCTTTTATTTCATTTTGGTTTATTTGGAAGGTGGCATCCAACATTTAAAGTGCATTTCTATCACCTATACTGCACAGGACTGTGAGTCGGAGTGGGAGATGAAGGTAGGGTAGATCCTGACCAGAGTCCCATTCTGTTGCAGGGCCACAAATTCATAGGCTCAATTTAGAATCACCAACTAATCTAAAAAGTTTGTTTATAGACTGGTGGAGGAAGCTGGAGTGCCTATAACAAGCAAAAAGGGAGAACATGCAAACATTCGAAAAGTCCCAGCTGGGTTTTTTTACCAGCGCCTTTTTGCTGTAAGACGAGAGCGCTAACAGTTACACCAATGCGCAGCCTAATAGACTTTTAACAACCAAGCTGTTCCTTTCATCTAACTTTAGATTACTTCTGCTTTTTCAAGACAGAAGAGTCACAAAACAAGTGTGGCACATCAAGACTAATCAGACAGCATGATTATTAAACAGGTGTGTCTTAAGATGGCACAACTGAAGAGCCACCTTGAGCACAAAATTCTATGCTGGAATGAAGAATTTAAAAACCCTTAAAACCTCATACCAATGATGGCATCACAAGGGAACAAAAATACAGAAAGAAGGACCTGAAAACACTTGAAGTTGTGAAGCCCCCACCATTATGAATTTAATTTTCAGCCGTTCTTATTAAACCCCAGATTGCTTTTGTAGACATATTATTAAGGTATGATTGCATTGTGGCTTTTCAAATGTGTAGCATCTTCAGAGCCTATGCTTGGTTTCTCCATACCTTCTTTTCTTTGCTTCAAAAGTGACTGACCCTGTTCTCTGACTGACAAATACCGGTATGTCTGATGTGGCGGAAGGAAAACACCCTTCAATTCACACACCAAACACATACTTAGAAAACATCCATTTTCTGCCCAGTGTGAGTGCACTTCATTCTTGTTATGGTAGTAAGGGGGTAAAGTCTGAGCCAACTGTCACCGGATGAGAGGTAGCTTACGCCCCGGACAGCCCACCAGTCCATCACAGAGCCTTGAAAGGACAGCTAAAATGTATGCTCAATTATTCACAAATAAACCTAACATGCGGGGGTTTAGACCGTCAGTGAAGCATGCACCATACTTCAATAGGTCATGGGGAAACAGCAAAATAATGAAAAATAAAAAAAGACAAGAGAGATTAGCAGTAGAGCAGCATTTGAGATTATCTTTTAAGGTACATTTTATGAAAATGAATAAATAACACAAGAAAAAAAATAAGGTTAATCGGCTAAGATTGGCTTGCTGTTTTCAAAAATAAATAAACCCTTTCTACGTCCAAGACAATTTTCTACCTTTACAGATTAAAGAATAGCAATCATTTTTGTACAAAGATTCTGCTGTTTTTTGGCTAAATCTATCTCGGTCTTGAATTTCTTTATGTGAGCTTAAATATTTACATCAATCACAGATGCTTTCACGTAATGCATTCTGAGCGAGTGTGACATTTCATGTAATGCAGATTTCACTTCTGGCTGTCTTTTAATTAGCTTAATGTTGACAGGTTTAATCCACTGTTAGTTTCCAGACACACAAACACACTAAAGAAGATTTATAAACACACACACACACACACACACTTGTTTGAAATGAAATGGTCTAAAAGTTTTGGATGAAACTTTTCCTGTTTTGTGAACTTTGCAACATTCAGATACAAGGTCTATGGTGCTGTACTTGGAAATTTTGCATTATAGACGAAAATGTGACAGGACATGTCTTCTTCAAAGATTCTTTTTTTTTAAATTAAAATCCACTTTAAATAAAGAAAAACATATGGTTCAAAGCAAAAATGATGTCATGGGGCCTGTTAGACTCCTCCCCCTCCAGCTCTGCCTGCTCTGCTCCCTGATTGCCACCAGCTGACGCCACTCACCTCATCTGCCATACTGCTTAAAAGGAGACCTCACTCATCAGTTCAACGCCAGTTTGTTACCCCTTATGGTGACTATGCCTGGCCGTTTATGCTCTGCAAACGCTGGTCTTGTTCCAAGCCTCCAACTAATTATTGCCTTTTGTCTCAGGATTACCAGCACCTCACGAGTGACGTCAGCGCTCTCTTCCCTTCAGCTGCTCAGAGACATCCTGAGGATCCCACGGCTCTCCTTAACCGCACTAAGCCCTCCAGCCACGCCACCAGCCGTTGTCAAGTCCGGACCTCACCCAGCTACTACTGCCATCTTCCTAGCAGGAATAATAAACCTTTTCTCGCAAAATCCCTCACCTGTCTTCCTTCTGGGTTGCAGCATCTGGGTCTTCACGCTAGAGCGTCATGACAAATGAACAGGGTTTAAAATAAATCCACACGATTTTACACACATTTATGCAAACACAATTTCTGAAAAACGTAGAAACAACACAAACAATCTGGTTGAAGCTTTTAAATTCTTCTTTTGCCAGAATAACCTTAAAAGGAACTTTTTTTAGACAACAGTTTTCCATAAACAAACAGCTTGACCATAACATTTTTGTTAGGAAAAAAATCCTAACTGTTTCCCCTTATAATTTTGAGGAATAAAATAAAAAAAAAAAAAAAAAAAAAAAAAACTCAACGTTTATTAAGGACCTATACACAGTTATTGAGCATCTTGATCTTTTCAAAAGTCAACATATAAAGTCACATCAGCAGCTCAGAAGTTTATTTATTTTGGTTAGTACAACCATCTATTCAAATTGGTGCTGCAAAGTACCCTAAACAGCAAATACGATAAGAGATATTTAATCCATGATCACAGGATAAAGGTCTACCCAGTTATTATGCAATGGGGTACTATTTCTTCTACTGTTTCCAAAACTCTCGCCACCATAAAATACTGGATTCATTGTTAATATATGCAATAAAACTTAGCTTTTTCTTTTTTGTTTTACAAAATTGTTCTGTAAGTACTAGATAAATAGTAATGATAGAGGAAAATGTTGTTTTTATTGTATGGAGAAGTTTGGCTGACAGTGCTGTGGATGATTTGCAGAATTAAGTGTCTTGCTTTTTTGATGGACTGCTAATCATACTCATTTAATTCGGGCCTGTCTGCAAGGGACTACACCCCCTGCTGTCAACTTAAAAAAGCTACTTTGAGCCTCACTGCTCTGTAACCTCAGTGCTGATGAAACGTTCAAATTATTCTCTCAGGCACCAGCTTTTAACTAAGAGCACCATTGCCTCCAAACTTAGCTTTTCCAGCCCTGCAAATCCATCCTCAAGTTCAGTGTAGGAAACTGCACACTTTATTATGTTTAACTGGTTTTCATGCCCACACCCACCAGAACAACTTCACAGGATGAGGTCTTTACGAAGACAATGAACCTACTTGCAGACCTTGTAACTTTTCACTGTCTTGTAGAAGTTACAAAAGTAAGTGACTTATGTCCTGTTTGTGATCAGGATGTATTATAAAAACAGTAGTTTTAGCACTCTGATGTAGACTTTCTGTTTCTATATCATTATCATTAAAATCTCATTAGTTGTCACGCACCAATGTGTGTGAAATTTGTTCTCTGCATTTGACCAATCTCCTGGGGGAGCGGTGAGCTCCAGACACAGTTGCGCATGGTTACCTTTTGGTGCTCTATCATTTAGGTCACCAACTTAATTTTATTAGTTGTACCCAGCAATTGTAAAATAGTTAAACAAAGTAATTAAGATGTAGATTTTTTGTATGTACTCCATTACCATTTATGTCATCCACCTCTTATTGCAGAGTACCAACAACATTTGGACACACAAGTACACCATAGTTACAAAATAATCATGCCTACACAGTAGCCTATAAATGAGTTAAAATGTTGGCTGTGTTTCTTTTTTGTTTTTTATTTCCCCAAAAAATGGCAAAACTGATTCTTTTTAAAGAATGTATTTGTTTACATATTTCTAAACATGTATCACTATTATTTAGAAACATGCGAAAAAATAGTAGTTGTATGTAGCACTAACGTTCACTTTTACTGTGACTTTCTGCTGCTCTCACCTTCCAGCATTATTGTCTTTAAAGAACAAGCAAACAAAAAAAAACATATGACCTTCTCCTATGTGTAAATCTGTATGGAGAGACTTAAATAGTTTGCCAGTTCCTTATTGTTCCTCATTATGAAATCTAAAGTGCATTTTTATGTTTCATTATTTGAGAAGTGAAAAATTATTTGTGAAACAACACTTGAATTCTTCAGCAGAATGTTTTTTGAGTTCCCATTCTAAACTATTGTATTTTTTTATCTCCAAGCAGGCACGCCATATGACCGAAAACTTACATTATATGTTTAAATACAGTGATTAGAAAACATGAAAAGAATGTAACAAAGAATAATTCCCTGTGAAAATAGAAATCATGCTCATAAAAATGAAAACAAGTATCTAAGCTGCTGCTGTCTTCCATCCACAGTACCTGACAGGCACTTCCTAAAGGCTTCACAAAGAGATTGGAGCTCATTTCTACACAGCGCCCCTCCAGTCTTGCTGAAAGCACTTCTAAAAAAGTCCCATTTCCCGCATTCACATTTACACAACATCTCTCACAGCTGTTGAATATACTTTTATTGTAGTCTGTGAATTGCATTATTTCCTTGCAGTCTCACAATGACGTAGAGGGAATGTAGAGTTCAGTGTTTTGCTTAAGGTCACGTCAGCATGTGAAATTAAGTCACTTATCCTGCAACTATCAGATGACTTCTCCATTTGCTGAGTCACCCCTGCCCTAAAGTGTGTAATGAAATTCTCAAGGAAGGCCAACAACTACTAAATAAGATTTGAGGTGAGCAAAGACTCCGGGTGATTGCTGTCTATGCCTATGCCTAGACATACAGTACAACAGAAGGACCTGACCATGGATCTCAGGAAGATATTTTCCAGAAAGGGATGTGTATGTATGGGATTTGACTGTGTTTGAATGTATCTTATTGGGTTAGGGGCCAAATACATCTCTGCTTTGCTATGACATGGCTGAACCTGTCTAGGGTCAGTTTAGGGTCAATCTTCTAAAAAAAACTTCCTATATTTCAATCTTTTTTTTAATGGGTCTAAGCTGTTCAGAAATGTTGTCTGTCATGTTTTTACCATCATTAAACAACTAAACAGCTTCTTTTTCTGGGAGTGGTGATTTGTTTTTCCAAGTTAAATTCCAAGTTAAATTTCCGGTATTTGAAATATATGAAAATATGAATTAAATGTGGCTATAACACCAAGTCAGCTCAAGTTGCACCATTCTAATCCTAGTTTTACAAAACTTGGCATGGTCATTGGACAAATCAGCTAGGGATAAAACACACACAAAATCTTATAGAAGGTAACGTTGACTTGAAACTTATTTAGAGTGTTAAGTTTTGACCTTAATATTATTAAGACTACACTTGGATTTCCTTGTTTTTAGTACATTTGTGGTGATGCTGAAGCAGTAAATCTGTATTACTTTAGAGCTACTTTACATGTTTTACCAATTTTTTTTGGATCTCTTTAATATGAGGCTTTAAACATGATGCTGAACTTTTCCCAGAAGGACTCAATAGTTGACTTGTACTTTGATTTAGATTATTGAGAATAAACTACAAGTTTAGTGGGATCTGTGTGCATTTATGTGTTACAACCACCGTCTCCAATTTGTCCAACTTTTACGTGCAACCTTTTAACTATGTGTGTTACCATTTAAGTATTTGAAGTGAAAATGAAAAGGAAATAGCAGCGTCTTGGTGACACAAATGTTTACAAAGGAAAATTGACAAGAAAACAAGCCACACAAGATGTCACTGAATTTATTCTTTATTTAAAAAGGGGCCTGTTTGCAGTTACATAAAGTGAAAATTACTTTTCAAAAAAGCTAGTCGTTTATTGTTGTTTTTTTTCATTGAATATGGCTGTCCACGCCAGTTAAAAACAAGGATTTTGAATGTGGCAATTATGTTTTATATTACATGTCAATATATATATATATTTTTATATCCCACCTGACAAAGGCATGAAGATTCATTTTCAAAAGAGTAGCAGATCTACATCTGAAAACACCAGCCTATTTTGGGTTGAAGACAAAGTTAAGACACTTAGATAATTTGAATTTTGTTCTCAATTCAGAGCTAATTCCCTCTATTTTTATTGAGAGAAAATAGCCTTTTGTATTCACATTGCTAAACGGTCGACTGTTTTTATCGTGGCCTTAGTGGCCGATGATTTGGATTTTAAGCTCACAATCTGCCATTAGATAAACTATAGTTTTAACATTTCTGTTCACTTTAAAAACAAACAAGAGGATTTAAAACCAAACTGATATTTCTTCAACACCACAATGAGAAAGCAAGTAAAGCAACGCACATACTCTCTGTATAACTTTATTTAGCACCCCAATAAAAAAAAAAAAAAAAAAATTCAGAACACAACTTTGCAAAAAATATGATGACAGGGTTTGGATCGGAATGAAGCCAGACCATAATTCTCTGGTTTGATTAAACAACCCACTAAGTGACTCATCATATCAGAGACCAGCAGATTAACCGGCATGAAAAAAAAACGGCCAGCAGATGCTCTGCTGCAAATCGAGAACCCTGACAGGTTTAGGGGCACAGATGTCAGATTCCACTGATTTACAGAGGTGCTCAGAATCTATGGAAGGTATAATTACGATATTATTGATTTAGATGAAATCCGTTTGCAGCCAGGAGTAACTTAAATCTTCTGTGCCACAACAGTGCAGTGATTGAGCTCCCTGTGGACGGTAGGCACCTTGGCTCTTCCTGTAATTGAAAGTTGTACAACTCCTAGCCACTACTGCTTTCAGAGCTCCATTACGTCCCTCTGTCTTGTTCCCTGATTGGACTTATATCGGAAAGCCACAGCTGAGAGCAAATCTTTCTAATATGTCTCCATCTATCCTACAAATATGTCCCAACTGATTCTACAGAGGAGTCGGATCAGAAACACAAAACTGCTGACTGAGCATTACATACACAGCTACAATAAAGTTATAAAAACACAGGTTTTAAACAGATTACTGACTCTTAACTCTGAGCAGAAGTATTGATTTCTTTTTCCTGAATATGGTTTTTCATGTTTATAGTGAGAACAGCTAATTTCTAATTTTCTGATTTCATATGCAGAATGCATTGAAAATTAAAAAAACTTATAAAAGAAGCCCTGTTTTTTTTGTTTTGTTTTTCCACCCAGCTGTAAAATTAAAAGTCTCCTTTCCAACAGCTTAGACTAATCTGTTTCTGTTGGTTGAGGTTGGACTTATTAAAATTTTCCACTTAGTGTTGATTTCAGGTTTGGCTCTTAAATTCCAAACCCTACATGTTCTGCTTTGTTCTTATGCCAACTTGCTCTCTGTACTCCCAATGCTATCAGCCTACTTCCTAACTTAAATCTTAAACATCCCAACCCATCACTCTGACCTTCCAACTCCTCACTACAGGTCCAAAAGCAGTACAGCCTCTTGAAAGACTCTTCGGTTTTGTGATTTTTTTTTTGTTTTGTTTTGTTTACAATTTCTGAAAATGTTTCTGTCTCTCAGCAGGTTGTTTGAGATGTCTCTGGGATGCAGTTTTTGTGTGTTTGGTACAAATTTCAATGGTGGACTCTAACCCCTTTAGAATTTCAAACGTGTTATGATTGAAAAGGCTGATTTTTGTGCAGAAACACAAAGTATTCGACTTTCAGCAGGGAGAATGCAAGCTCCTGGCTTGCTTGGGGTCCAAACATGTGTTCTAAAAATTTACTAAGGCAGATAGGTCTATTTAAAAAAGGAGAAAAAAAAAGAAAAACACCCATCGCTTAAAAGCCATAAAAAACACCCGAACGCAGGGAGCTTAATTAAACTCAGCAAAGGCTTAATAAATTACATAGTTAAGTGCAGTTTATTTATTTATTTTTTTTTTTTACATAGGATTAGTAGCATTGTGTGACAAAAACTAAACTTGGCCTTAACTGAGTTTATTTTCTGCAGGCTGTCTAAGCTGCATGGCTAGAGGATCAAGGTTAAAGCATCCAATAATTGCATTCACGCACAGCAATTTCTACATAAGTTAAAAAATGACTTTAGGTGAAAAGTGATTTGGCGAAAGACAGCTAATAAAACCATTAGTGAATTTCCTTCCTGTTCTTAAGTGCATACTGTAGACCTCAAATGGCACTCAGTCTCACACTTCAAGAAAGCTGCTGTATCTACTTGATGCTAGTCTTTATTGAAAAAAGGTCTCCCTGCAAGCACAGATGTTAGAAATTAAATGTTGACAACATTTTATCTTTTCAATGTCAAAAAGGTCCACTTCTCTAAGAAAAAAAAAAAAGATGCCTCCACTTTTAAATGAATTCACTTTTTTCACACCTCTCTGCCAGACATCAAACCAGCCTTGCACACTGCTTCTCACCTTTTTTTTAATACCTCCTCTTCTATTAATGTGGTTCTATTTCTACTGTGCTGTCTGACCCCAAGCCTCAAGCAGTCCACCCCCCCAACCCATCAGCCTTGTGTCCAATGCTTTGAAATGGCAGACGAGTGCTGTCAATAACATTTCACCACCTGCTCCTTCCCAGAGATTGGCCCTCTAATTGACGTCCAAATTAAGATGCACCTTTACAGAGAAGGTGTTGAGTGAGGGAGAATCTGAAGGGAGGATGAATTTGACGGCAACGAGCTGATAGTCTCATCAATAACTTTAGTGGGAGACAGTGTGGAGGGGAAGGTCAAAGATGGCAGAAGGCAATTACTTAGTCCAGATTTAAGGTTACAAAAAAAAAAAAAAACACCAACAAAATTCTCAAGAAAAAAGTTAAGGTTGGCAGTATGTCAATCAATAGACCGATTTTCTTCCAACCACTTTAAAGCTGCGTCAATGACAGCATACCAATTAAATACTGTATACATGTCAGGGTGAAACTGAAGCTCATCTACACAGCCTGTTGAGCACCATCTTCCCTCATTAGGCAACAACAATTCTTTGTTTGTACAAGGGTCCTTCAAAAGGCTCCAAGCAAAAACGTTTTTAAATGTCAAATTCTCTTTTTTTTTTTTGACAAAAACGCTTACTAGTGTCCTCTTGAAAAATAAAAATAAAGATGGAAAAGAGAAAAAGGCACAGATGCTTCTTTTGATGCAAAAAAACAACTTCAGCAATGATCCTGAGAGTGATAATACCATGACCGTGCATAACAATGATACATTAAAGGTATTACTTTGAAATGCTTTATTACACCTCTTGAACTACTGAAAAGCACATTTAACAAACTGCAAACCACCGGCTATTTTTTACTAGCTATTATTTGCAACTTTTATTTAAACTGCCTTTATAGACCAACTCAACAGCAGCACCCCCCCCCCCCACACACACACACACATCCCTCCATTGAGTTCTATATCATAAAGCAGTGTGTAGATTCCAGAGTGCACTTGGAATGACATTTTTTTTTCAGTATACTATACACAAACTAGGAATATTACATTAAACATGCTGGTATATTGCTGAATCCAGCCTATATTATTATGGCTATATATTTTTCAGACTCTAGACTAAAGGGTGAATTCTAGACAATTTAAATTGTTACAGAAGTACGAATTGAACCAACATATCACTCATCACATAAACATATCAAAGATTTTTTGATGAAAAATGGTGTTTTGGCTATTTTTTTAACATGCCATCCATCATCATGCTTTTTTATGATGAAGGACATATAAAAAGAAATGATTCTTAAAATTGCATTTGTTCTTTTTGTTTTGTCTTATTTTGTTGTTATAAACCAAGACATAATTCCAAAAGAAAAAGAAACAAATTAGGTTTTTTTTAAAATTAAGGTTTGTAAAACTAAAGTCATTTCCACTCAAATCAAAATGAGATGTTGAAACATGAACATGTTATGGTTTCTGAATTGTGTTTTTTGTTTTAAAGGCACGTTGCCTTTTTTCGCTTTTGCTTTCACTGTCATTGCAAATTGAATACAGTTTATGTTGAATATGTGTTGAGTGTTATGATATATATATATATATATATATATATATATATATATATATATATATATATATATATATATATATATATATATATATATATATATATATATATACCTATAATAAGGTACTTCTGTAATTTTTTTCTTTCATTGAAACCATGAACAACATCAGCTGTTGTTTCATTTCAACAGAGTTTCTTCTTTAATTGACAGATGGATTTTAAAGGCTGGCGAAGAAAGTGAGGGCAGGATAAAGCTTATCAGTCCCGTAGTACCCGGCAGCTTGTAAAACAGCTCTGGAACAAGTGCAATCTCTGTGGTGATAGATTACAGCCTTGCTGTTAGCTCAGCATTCACGCTAGCCAAGCAAGACAATGAGATTGCTCTCAGGCGTATCATGGATGCCTCGCACACAAAACATTCACCTTTCATCATAACCATAGAGACATATTGTCGCTTTTAAGGGTATGAATCAGTGGGGATTCTGAATTTCACCCCTGCATATTTTTCGTAAATTTTTGTCTCTGTTACTGCTAAAATTTGATTTAACAGTATTTGTGCAGTATAGCTCCGAAAAGCCCCAATACACCCCATTTTTTTTTCTGTGCAGGTAAATCCCCAGAACACATTAGGAGTAAAACGATCCTCTCAGGGTCATTTGTGTGCGAGGCATTACTTGACAATGCTGACCTTGTATTTAAGCATGACCTTTATAAAACTCATTCTGCTGTGGAATGCAGCTTGTCACTGCATATGATTATTGTACCATAAACCATTTTAACTACATTATTCTCTGCACTAACTTTTCCATTTGAATTGAAAGCGCTGCTCAGTAACATGAGTATGCTTAAAGTATGTTTCAGTCAGTATTTAAATGAGCCTTATCAATGCTTAAATGTCTGCTTAAAGTAGTTCCATCGTCCGCTATAATTATTAAATAATTGTAAAAATCCAAATAAGAAGATTGCTGTTGGATGAATGTGTAGCATGGTGATCTGTCTAAAAGTTTAGGAATCATGCATATACTGTGTCCTTTATCATGCTGCCTTAAACTGAAGAAATTATTATGATTGTATATTAATTTGATGTGATAAAACATGTTTTCGAGGTTTAATTTGACAAATGCACACATTGCCACATTAAAACCTTTTTTTAAAGGAATTGGATCATTTTAACACCTCTGCCTTTTATCCTATAGAATAGATTCTAGACCACCTATTGGTTACATTGTTGTCAAATGTGTGATGCCCTTAGTAAGGATGCCCATTTGTGTAATTACTTCTAAAATTATCAGTAAATCTAAAGTCTATTTGAAGAAACAGGTCTCAAACGTAATATGTAAAGTATCAAACAGAAGTTATTGTTTCCAACCAATTATTTGTTTACTATTTTTTTTTAAATACATAATATTTTAATATACTAATATTTCTGAAAACTTCATTTCAAAACACGTCATTTTTTCAATGATTGCAAGGGTTTCAATAATTAAGATGAATTTAAGGAAGGAAATGATCTTGGCTGAGGTATATTGGCGGTTATTAAAAGAAAAATGTGTGCATTTTCACTCTGCCTCACGTGTTGTAACCCAACGCTCAGCCAGCCCCGATGGTTCCGAGAAATTGTACAGGATCAAACAAAAGAGTCCAGTAATAGCAAACATATTTATAATTTGGAAATGGGTAAAAAAAAAGGGTTACAAAATCTAAACCTGTTATTTGATTATTAAAAAAGTTTGGCTTGGCTGTCTGCAGTAACATAATTTTCTTATAATTAGCCGTATTATGCTTTTTTTTCTGGTCTAAAAAAATAAAAAAAGGAAAAGAAAAGGGAAGTAAGTGCATTTAGCAAAAGTGAACTGAAGTAATAATAATTCCATGGTGATTTACACTTTTGTTGTTAAAAGGAATCAAATATGTATTGCATGATATTTGTAAGTTTCCTGTTGTTAAAAATGCAAGTTATCTTTATAAGGCACATTAGAATTAAATAAAAGATTTCAAATTTATTAACAAAAACATTGTCACAAACATTGTATATTCCCGTTTGATTGTGGGCTGAGATTTAGAGAGTTCGAAAAATGAGCCCAAAGTCTTCATATTTTAAACAAAAAGACAAAAAGAAACTGTTTTCAAGTTTAGCTACTGACCTAATTGCAACAGCAAAGCTAGTTTCATTCTTTCTGGTAAATAACCAACTTCATTTTCAGCATTTGACATAAAATCACAGTATATTTAGATCAGGCTAAACGTGTTCTTTTTTAGCAATTTTTTTTTTTTTTTTTTTTATTGTTCTGTTTCATTTGGGAGTATACAGAAAATTAAAAGCATTATACAGACAAAAAATGACATGTACAAACATCAAACAATCAAAAATAAATATAGACAAAGTTCATAAGTACTTACATCAGGCATGTTTAATGCACTCATTGGAGTCTTTTTAGGCCAACGTGTTAGTGGGGCAAGGTCTATTTTTAAACTAACTTGCACTCACTTCATCCTCTGCCAACAAACAAAACTCTTAAATGTATGGGCCTCTTTTAAAGTCTGAAGGTTCTCATCTTGAAACCAGAAAAAGGCTAAACATGTATGTAGGGCCCAAAGAACATTTGAGTCTTGAAGTTCTCCTTTTCTTGAAGAAGGCTGCTTTAGAACATGAAGGATGGTACCACTGGCCTTGAAAGCCAGATTGAAGCGAGAGATCTCTTTGAATTCTTATTAGATGGATGCTTTATTGAAAACCTTGTACTGTCCACTAACAATTTAGACCTTTAGGTTTAAAGGCATATGGCATTGAGATTGATGAACAATGATTTCCATTGCAAATGTTCGGCAAATGTGCTGTGTTTTGTAAGCAAAATGTGACTGATCTTTTTCAGTTAAAAGAGATTATTTGATCAAGCAGTTGTTTAGTGAAATTAAATCTATAAATAAAACGTAAATTTCTAGTAAAATATCTTGCAGCGATTATCTGCATGTTTTTTTTTTTTTAGTGAAGAAGGGATGAAATCTTTTGCTGACGCTGTGCCATGTCAAAGATGATTACACTTTTGTAGTCGTCTTATTTGTTTTACTGCTTAGACCCCAGCTATACAAATAAGAGCAAGCATGAGACAAATCTGCACCTATGAAAAAAAAGACTACCACTACAAAAAAAAAGGTCAACATTTGGTTCCACAGTGTTCATCTTTTGTGCCCTATTATAAAATGACAATGGCATTTTGACTGCGTAAACCCTTTCTTTCTTTCTCCCATTTACTGGAGTATGCTGGCTGTACCATGTCTAATCACAGGAATCATTTGTGGGAGAGCCTGGCTGCATTAAATGATCTGAGCTGCCTGAGAGGATCAGATAAATCCCTGTGTTCAATAAACCAAAGCGCCTTTCCTGAGCGCAATCATTCTTAACGGGCACACGAGTGCTGATCCTAATCCTGAATATTTGCAGTGCCTTAAGCTAGAAATTCTGCCTCGCAGCCGAGCACATCTGCTCTTGAAAATGTATTTCATAACCGTATGGATAACATCCATGTTGGGAAATCATAAATTGATAGTAAAACAAAACACAAAGATTTTGCATATTTTCTGAAAAGCATGTTTAATTTCACGATGAAGTTACTCCCACTAATATTTCTTATTTAAACTGTCACATGAACAGTGTCAGGAGGAAAAATAACTCTAGAGACATAAATATCTTCATAGCAGAACCTTGAAGGTTTTATTGTTTTAGCCCATTTTTCTAGCGCCAGGAACTCTCTCACCCTTCACACCTCCCAACAGTTAAAAAGATGCCATTAACCCCACTCATGTATCACAACAGATTCATAGGCAAAAAGTTACTGACAGCAACATTTAGCAGCAAAGGAGCCAACACTTAAGTAAAGAATAGATTTCTACTTTTTTGGTATACCTCTATGTTTAGAAGTTTAAAAACAGTATAGACTCACACACCTTGTTTATAGTCCAGTATGTATTTATGTATTTATTTGATATTAACTGTTTTTTTTTAGTTAATTTGAGGTGGCTTTAGTGTATTTACTTTCATTTTTTGCACTCTATTGGAATACTTATCAGTCTGAATTCTTAATTATTTACTTTACAAAATTACCCTACTTCCCAACAAGTACTCAGAGAAAAGAAAACACATTTCACAGTTATAGAATTTCTCCCAACTGCCCGTTTGTCCCACGCAAAATACATATAAACAACACATTAGAGCCTCAATCGTCTGCTTCCACAGTACATCAAGAATCTTTCCCCATTAGAGTGAGCACCACCTACACACCTATACACAGACACACACACGCACACACACTTTAACTCACAGGCACAAATACTTCTCAAAGCTTCACATCAAATGCATTGCTACTGTCTAACTGGACTTAGCTTGCAAATGAGGCATCTATCTCTTTTATTTGATTATTGCAATGCTTTTCAAATGATTATGAATATTAAAAGTAAAAATTCCTTTATAGATGATCCATAAGGAAGCTGCTGGAACATCTCTACACCTTTTATTAAAAGACAAAAAAAGACAAATCACACATCTGATCAGGTCTCCGCACTGGCTTCCTTTGGCTGCCCACGTCAATTTCAAAACCCTGGGACAGCCACAGGTGGGACAGCTTCAACATCACCTTCCCACCTGAACTCCTTCCTTCAGGCTGCACTCTCTGCAAACTAACAGTGACTGGTGGTTTCTGCACCATGCAGCAAAAGATCACAAGCTAAACTTTAGCTCTCTGATCCTACAACCGTGAGAAAAGGTGTCCAACTCTGCATACGCACCTTTCCCACTTTTAAAATACACTAAATCTTATCCTTTTTTGTGTATGCAGTAGACAGACCCCACCCTGAACAATAAACTATAAAAGTTGCTATTAAACCAATGCAAATAACAGTTTAATATACAGATTTATTTGATTAGGATAACAAACTTAATGATATGGCTTCTAAGCAAAATATTCCAGTAACTTCCACTGTCCTTTTGTTGGCTGGCTACATCCCCTCACAGAAGTGTGTTTGCCAGATAGACACAGCCCCTCCTACTCCCACCCTTGTTAAGAGGTAATTACAACATCTGTCAAGTTATCCTATTATATTTATGAAAGCTGACAGCTGAATGCCTCTGGAGGTCTGACAGGGGTCTTACCATTGTGTCACGAGAGAGCTGTTAGATAAATGGATGTCAAATACAGGTGAAATCATATCAGTGAAGACACAGAAATAAGAGCCTTTCCAAAGCGGACTGTTAAAAATCTTTCAGTGACTCACTGGTTGGCGCTTTAGGGCTTTGTCATTGCATGATTAGTTTTAAAGCCCGCAAGCCCTCACTACAAGCTGTGTGTTGCTGTTTATTCACATAAACACAACTTTTATTCCCAAAAAAGATCAACAAAGAGCATGCAATTATTTTTGACATAAGTTGGGGTGTATTTCAACTTACAGTTTTTCTCAGTCTCTTCAGTACAATCCTCAGATCAGAATTGAAGTTTGCAAATTCGTGTGTGCATTTCTCAAAACAAGTTGTACAAACAGCAAAACACTATGGATTTCTTGCAATAGCCTGTAACTTTCTCAAAATCTTTAGTTCATCTCTCAAAACTAAGTCTTTATGTCATTGAACATGTCAGTGCCATCAGAATGTCAAGTCCTTGTGTCATTTTCTTAGTCATGTTGTCAATACAACTGTGTACTTTAGAGGGAGGTTCTGATGTAAACTATGGCTAAAGTTTAGATGACAATTGTTATAAAATGTAACTTACACCTTTTTTGTTTGATTGCAAGAGACTGGAAAAGATTCACATTTACACTTTTATTGTTCATATTGACATATTGACATATTGACAGACCATGTCATACCAACATAGAAAAAACCCACTGCAAACAGTAACACAAAGGAAAAAAAAAGATAGGACAATATTCTGTCCAACAGTACAGGCAGTGCAGTATGAATTGGTGTGGTCTTCCTACACCTCTTGTCGTTCCTGTATGTTAGGTCACAAATTCTCATCCACATCACAGTGAATATCCTCTCTTGCAATGCAGCGTGGAAAGAATCTTTTAGAGTGTCTTATCCAGCCTCTGCAGGCGTCTGCTGTGATGTCATCACACGTTGCATCCATGGCAGCCAGGACGGTCATTTGTGTATGTGGCTGGCGATCATAATCTTTCCATCTCCATGCTGAGAAAAAGTCCTCAATAGGGTTAAGGAATGGAGAGTAGGGTGAAATGAACTCCATCCGCATCCTGTTTTGGGCTGCAAACCATTGCCTGATGATGTTGGAGTGATGAAAACTCACATTGTCCCAAACTATCACATACGTTGGCAGGTGATGCAGACGTCACCTGAGAGCAATTTACCAATTCAGGACAGATTTAGACAAAAACATATAATGGAGATGTGTAGAAATAGGTTTGTCCCATTATGACAACTTGGTCAACCATTTTGCAGTTAATGACTTATACCATGAACTAATGACTAGGTGTTTTGGGGAGTAAGACTATTGCACAGTGAACTATAGAATACATTTTGATCAACATGACATAAACAACTGATAATGTAGCAAAGAGCAGAGAATTGTACATAATCATTTGCATGGATGTACCAAAGCAATTGCAACTTGTTCAAAGAAGTGAGAAACTGCTTATATGATGTGCACAAGTGACATCATGATGTGAAGATTGAACAAATAGTTTTGGGAATTTCATTCTAATCTGAGAATTGTACTAAAGCGACTGAGAAAAACTGTAATTGATTTATAGTCCAACCTGATTGATCTGTCTGAGGTAAGTAGTTAATCAAATTAATCTATACCAATATAAGATCATTTTAAAATGAAATAAATCAATGATATCTGTATTGGGAAATACCATTTGGATTGCAGCACCGTAGGTTTATTTTACTATAGAAAAGAAATTAACAAAGTGTCATCCCAGTGCACAATGTACATGATGGCAGCAAAAAATTATCAAGCCATTATTACAGTCCAATGGGCGGAAACACTATGAATTTTGCAAAGACATGCGGCCATACAGTGAGGTACAATGTTCTAATGATGTACTGTTTGTAATATTTTAATGTAGATAAACAACAATGGGCTGAACTTTAAAAAAAATGGATAGATAGATAGATAGATAGATAGATAGATAGATAGATAGATAGATAGATAGATACTTTATTAATCCCAAGGGAAATTAGGTTTCCAATACAACATGAACAGGAGCAGACATACAACAATAGGGATACACACACATTTCGAAGTTGACTGAGGTTGTTTTGCTGCCTTGACCAGGGCTCATGCCGTGACGTAAGCGCAAACCTTGGTTAGTGTGCAGATGGTCCATGGGTCGGGGGGGGGTCTTTGGTGACAAAAAAAAAGTTGTATCTAAACACTGCGTACAATGTGTAGAAACAAGAAAAAAACTACACCCTTTAACACAAACGGCACATATGCAGACAAAACACAATACATGAGGCTTAGGAGGGTGGGTAGAATGGAGGTGGGTGGCCCCCCATGAGATCTGTCCTTGGAGTGCAGCATGGTACATTCCTCCAGACAGCGCAAGGAGGAGGGACATTTTTGGCAAAAAATATCCTGGATCAATTTCAGGTCCGGATGGTTCAAAATGAAGCGATCTTGATTATGATTCATATCAGCAACCAGAAATTATTATATTAATCTAATCATTGTCAAAATTAGTTGTTACATCCCTAATACTTTGATTAATATTTGGCTCTGTTAAATATCATCCAACTTGAATCATATTGATTCTAAAATCATCTGCATGTGTTGTCTAATGTGAAAGATGGGCTAACGTTCTCATCAAATACAGCACTATAACTATTCATTACTATTGAAAATATTACTGGTGTTTATTTTGTTGGAGCTGGATGCATTTGGAGTTATTAACTTTAATACAATCTCATTCTGACTCCATTACTCTCAATATGTGATTGTCATTCTCCACTTTGAGTAAAATCCAGTTTGCGGTCTGATATTTTTGGTGTCTAAATAATGAAGCATTGCCACGGCAGACGTGATTATCCTTAATGTGTAATCTTTTCAACTGTTAGACGCTATTGCTGATTAAAGGTCCGCACTTAGTGCAACTTAAACAGTGAAAAGGGGGGAAAAAATTGAGAAACTATATTTAGAAATACTAAAAATACACTAGAATCAGATGGCAAATGAATGGAAATGTGAAAGAGAACAGATGTGAAAGACAGAATGAGTTGAAGCGAGAGAAGTAGTGAGGAAGAGGAAGGTTTCTAAATTAAAATCACAGATGCTTGTGTTCTGGGAGTCTTTCCTCTGACCTCATCTGGGTGACAACATTTCCCCCGGCCAAACAGATGTTTCTCTCTGAGGACTTTTCTTCCATCACGTCAGGACTCACTGGCAGCTCCTTATGCTGACACAGCCAGAGCTCATCTCTTAAATGACCTGAGACAACGACATCAGAAAACCTCTGCTGCACACTTACGTTATTACATCTTTTCATTATCCCTCTGGTTTATGAACCTTTTCTCCAGGCTTTTCCATCTTTAATTCCCTTTGTCGCTCCCTAATTTGACTGCGCCGACAATAAGAACGGATTTCCAAAGGTTGTACTCGGGTCTTGGGTAAATTAACTAAAGGAGATTAAAAATACTCGCCTGTCTGTCACAGACAGTCATTTGTCACCTTACTCAAGTGACTCCCCCGGTCAGATTTGATTCATCTAGTGGCTACAACATCACTCAAACTCTAATACGCTCCCTTTTTTTAATCCGCCCTCCAGAGAAATTGTGGCTGGCTTCTTCTTAACCAGATGTGAATTCATGTCATCAGAGGTTATTTCTGGGCCTGGCTAGTCCATCTTCCTGTCCGTTTTCTAATTTCAAGGCTCCCTGTGGGAAACTGGGCTAGGCTACTTCTGATGACATGTATGTCAGAGAGCTTTGAATAAAGAGCATGAATTGCAGCTGTAATCAACTTGGCTAAAAGAAAAAAAGAAAAAAAAGGAGGCTTAACCATTTCTGCTTTTTAGAATCAATTGTTCTGCAGCTGCCTGGAAATGCTGCCAGCTGCCCCATGGAGGCGGCTAACTGGGAGCAAAAAAATAGTTAGTCACACTTTAAATTAGTTTCAATCCAGCTTTTTTATGAATCCTTTCACTAAAAGATTAAACATTAAATTATGCCCTTAAATGTATTGAGGAAGTGAGCTCTTTGGACTAACTCAATTGCCCCCAGTAGGTAGGAGTAATAGCCTGGTCAAGAAGTGAGAGAGGCAATAAGGAAAGGAGATTCAAACAGAGAGATGAAAAACTCTAAGAAGTCTTTAGTCGAGTAGTCACAGCCTAGACAGAAGAGTTACAAGGGAAAGGACATGACATAATTGGGTTTTTGCATTTTAAATATTGTCAAATTCATTACCTTTTGAGTTAAAGTAACAGTATCGCAAATGATGTATGTATTTCTGGAAGAAGGATAATTTTTGAGGAAGCTGTAGAGATATTTATTTATTTTTTATATATTAACCAAACCTTCCTTTTAACTTATATCCAGACCCATTTTTACTTGTGATGTCACCATGAGTTTTTATGGGTTCAAGTATAAGGCCAAAATAAAATATTGTCATCGTCATCATCACATTCAGAGTCCTAAAGTAGATAGAGGGAACACAAAAGTCCTTCGCTTTTAAAAATCAGGATAACAATTTGAGAATTGTACAGATAAAGACAAGCTCTGCCCTGATGTATTTTACCTTTAAGTTACTGTGGTAGACCTGGATCAGTTCATTTAAAAAAAAAAAAAAAGAAATAATCATGTAGAAAAAGTTAAAAGGACCTGTTTTGTCTCAACATTAATGGAAAATAATAATGTGTACTGTGAAAAAGCTGCAGCATACATCTTTACTAAACAGTAAAGCAGCAATGTAATAATCTTAGCAAACACATAAAATGAACAAAATATGCTATACTATGAAATCACTGATGAGTGAAAACCTCATTCTCTCTTCTTTGGTGGATGGGAAACTTATTCTTATTTCTGATCTTTTATTTCTGCTTGTAACCCTTGTGCCATCCTAGGCACTTTAACATTGGGAGTGGGGTCATCTGGACCCCAGAAGACCATACCTTTTTTCTTCGATGAAATGTGATCTACATGGATTACATGAAACCTTTTTTACATTTATCCACCTTTGTCATGGTAGGGAGAACACGTCAATGTAAGGATCGGGTCATCTGGACCCCATAGGATAGCACAAGGGATAAGGACACATTTACCCCTTTAAATGTAGGGGTAGTTCAAAGCCCCCAATTTCCATTCCCTCACAAGCCTGGGAGTACCAAATAAATAGATAAAGATTAATTAACTAATTAATTAATTAATTGAGTGATTGCAGTTCATTCAATTTCAGTTAAATTTTATGAGGACTACAAGGTCCAATTGAACTATTTACCTGAAGAAGCACAGCAAATAACAAAACATTTAAACATTTTTTTTTATTCCTGTGGTAACTTTTAACCAAATATCTCAACCCCTTTACTTAACAAAAACATACATACTGATTTCAAAAATATCTCTTTAAAGGGGTTTTAACAACAAAATGTTGAATTTCAAAATACATTAAAAAATAAATAAATAAAAACACATTTGCAGCATGTGACTTAAAAGTTCCACCAGTGAGTCCTGATACTCATAATGCAATAAACTATTAATTATGTGTTAACACCATTCCTCTTTGGCTGATGTGCTATTTGTCAGTACAACCACCCAGGCGGCTTCTATGGTTTTTAGTCAGCCTTGAAACATGGTAATTAAGGTAATTGATTCGGTTGAAATGCTTTCATTTCCCTCTCAGAAGGTCAGTGGTCATTCAGTCCATAAGCACAGGTAAGACCTAAATGAAAATATTCAATATCTAGGTCTCAATATCTCATGATGCTGTGGAAGAGAACTCAGAGAGCATGTGTAGCCCTAAACATGCTTCTAAATATTCAATGAAAGCTTTAAATAGAATCATTTTTACAGAGACATGGATTTTTTGGTTATATTGATGAAATCCTTATTTCTTTTAAAGAAGCAATCTTTTGTAAAGGGTTTCCAGACAAGAGTCTTAGTTAAGCCTAACGTCTCAGCAAACTCATATTTCTCTTATAGACTTGGAGTTTAAACAGGTCCCACTTGGGCAGCTTTAGGGTCTCAGAGCATGGCCTGGGGGCATTGGAAAGCTTCATCATGTTGGCAGAAACTGACACCTCGGGCGTTTGTCAGGCCACCAGCCACACTAGAATCTCCCTGGGTGGGCAATTATGTGGGAATAGCAAGTTTTGTGTCATTCTTTATGGCTCTAATACCACTTCCTCTTCATTGAACATCTGAGAAAGAGAATGAGAACAGTGGCGGCTGTCATCGACTGCCTGTGAACCCTCTTTTAATTAGCCCAGACTCCCTATTACAAGAATTTAAAAATAAAAGAAGATGGATTCTTTGGAAGTATTTACAAAAATTCCTCTTTTTATCCTTTTTTGTCTTCCTATTGATTTACAGCTGCGTTTAAAGTGTCACAAGTATGAACTTTTCTAATTGATTGAATCAAAACACAGTTTGGTGCTGCTAAGGAAATATCATTAAACCTTCTTAATATGCTGTTTTGGATGTTGTTAATGGCTGAAAACCATTGCTTGCATTTTATTTTATGACATTGAAAGAGCAGATGGCAAACTCGCCTAATTTTAATTAGTTTTTTCTAATAAAAAAGAAAGAATGTTGGGGGATTTGTGTGCAAATGTTCGTACCACCCTCACGGGTATTTCCATACAGTAATTAATCAGAACCTGCCTTGGATCTAAAACCTCTTATATGCATCCGAGTGAGATGATGTTCCGATTCCTTCCATCTGCTGCTGATGCAGATGATTTATTCTAACATGAAAT
Organism: Oryzias sinensis; assembly: GCA_037389245.1. Taxonomy (NCBI): domain Eukaryota; kingdom Metazoa; phylum Chordata; class Actinopteri; order Beloniformes; family Adrianichthyidae; genus Oryzias; species Oryzias sinensis. The sequence goes on along the minus strand of CM074498.1, from coordinate 12,511,536 downwards.
TCTTGGACAGGATGCTAATGTGCTGCTGAGATTTGGAGTCAATGACACTTGAATGATTTCTTCTGTATTCGAACAATGAAACTTTCCTTTTGCACGTAGTTAGTTAGCAGATGGAAGAGCTGAACCAATTTGGAATGAAAATCAACAAATGTGTTCCCGCATAAAGGTTAATAATGAGTTTAAACATTGGTTAGCCTTATCTTTTACTACACACTTTTGGCCAAGTGGGAAACAGGTAGATTCAAGTTAAATGCAGAAGGTATAAACAATATTGGCTATCAATAAGCGAGCTATAGAAAACTTAAAATAGCACATAATTTGATATAATTTGTTATTAATATATTTTTTGAATTATCCAGATATAACAGTAACAAACACGCAACAAAACGTTATTTAAAAACAAATAGTACTTTCTCAAACTGAACTGCTATGAAGTGAGTAGAGTTTTTATCTGTGGCAATCCTATTTCATGGAGTAAGGCTTTACCTGTTTGCCATTTGGGTTCACTGATGTGAATAATCCTCCAGACTTCTAACAGTAAACCAAGAAACCCAGAAAACCAACTCCTAATTTTCTTTTCCTATGACAAAATCTGCTTATTTTTTCGTGCCTTACCAAAGTCAGGGCTAAAAATAAAATTAATCTGAAGTAAGATTTTTAACTTTTTTTGTGAAGACATGCAGAGATACCCGGTGAGAAACTGCCGTCAGACAGAATACTTAAGGTTACAAACAATATTATTATTGCTGCACATAAAAAAGGGAATATCAAAAAAGCACTTAAAGGTGTCAAATGAAGGGAGGCAAAAAACATCACTTGACTTAAACAAATGAATGAACTGACTTCCTGTTCTGCAAAACTGGTCTGGAGGTACAGATACAGAAGTATTGTAGTCTTGTTGGTGTGCAAAAAGTCAAACCTCAAGTCAAATGACCGATTTTTACTCACATTTTCTAGAGTTACTGGTTAATCCTCAAAGGAGTGTGAGCTTTATGCAATAAATCTCTTAACGAGCAACTTAGTTTAAAACCAAGGGTCTGATAACATACAACAATGTGACAGCTGTTGTGAGTGATTATCACCCAAATTTAAGTGTAGCAATTTCGGGAACTAACCAACAAAAAAACATGGTGGGAGGTAAATCAAGCAAAACACAGGGCGATGCAGAAAGTAAAACAGGAAGATAAACCAACAGACCAGCCATTTAAGTCAGAAAACTATTCAGATTCAGCTCAGCTGTGTCCACTCACCTCATCACCCACCAGACCTTCATAAGGAGATCCAGAACCAGCATTCATCGCCAGTTCGTTGCCCCAGATGGTGCGTAACCTGGGGCCTCATTTATAAACGTTGCGTACGCACAAAAGAAAGCGTACGCCACTCTCTACGCAATAATTGATATTTATAAAAAGCAAACTTGACGGGAGAATGTGCGGTCCTTCACACAAGCTCTGACCCAGCCGTACGCACAAAATGGGTGAAATGAGAAATGGCGACACCGTCGGCAGATGGAAGAAACACGTGAAAGTGAAGATGACAATACTGCCTCTCATAAATAACATGAAGACTTCACAAAGCAAGTCTTACAATTAACAGCCTACACGAACACCCGTTTGATCGATCAGCAGTGAAACAAACAAAAAAAAAAAATCAAACGAAAATTACAACAGAAATTCAAATGAACACATATTTGCAAAATGTATTAATTTTCCACTGGGGAAAGTTGTTTTCATAGTAAAACATTTATTCATAAGCTACGGAATTATGGTTTTCATCCATAATAGTTTAGTTTGTTTTAATTTTGATAAAACAATGTATGGCGTATGTCTCAACCATTCAGAAGAGCATCAAGAAATTACATTTGCGCTGATCAATTTCCCATTTCCTCGTCGATTATTACCGACATCTGTAGCTTGTCAGATGTAATTAAATGGATGGAAATAAAATGCCCCATCACAATGCGTAATGACGCACAATGACTGATCTTGCGCTCTTAGAAGATGTGGCAAATGTAAGAATTTGGAGTGAACGCATCTTTAGACAGCAAGAAGACTTGCTGGCAAACAAGGACGAGTGGCTTATGAGCCAGTTCCGACTTCCTCGAGCCGTCCTGTTGGACCTCTGCGGGCTTTTGGGCCCAGCGTTACAGAGGAGCACTCGGAGGAACCACGCTGTGCCAGTCCCACTTCAAGAGGGGTCAGCTCCGGTGCCCCCCTCCCCCCACCCGTGGCAGACACACTCTGGCGATGCAGTGCCAGAAGTTATTTTTCCTCAACTTTGATGTCCGACCATTTCTTTTTTATTTCAGCCACGGTCCGAGGTTGTGAGGCTACAGCATTTACAGCGTCTGTCACCGTTTGCCACTCAAGTGCCTTTTTGGCATTGGTAATGGCCACACTGTGCCCTCCAAACAACATTTTTCTCCTCTTTTCCACCTCGCCAACGATAAATTCTACTTCACATTGGGTGAAGTTACTTTTTTTTTATTTCCTCTCTGTGTTTGCCATGATTTTGCAATCAATGAATATTAACTTGTGGGCGTTTCACGGACTATTTATGGGCACCTATGGGCGTGTCATGAAGCCACAAAAGCTGCACTACATTTAGAATTGGTTGTGATTTATTAAGGGAAAAATCAGTAGGATTGTAAATGTTCTTGTCTAACGTTGTTATTGCCTCACTTTCAGGACATTCTGACCACGAGTGGACACCTGAGTCACCTGTTTACCTGAGCCACAGAACCTCACGGAACATCAAGAGCCTCCAGCCTCGCCACGAGTCAACTCCGACCTCCAGCCTCACCACGAGCCATAGCAACTTCCAGCTACTTCACCTGCTGCGCTCCAGCCTCCAGCCACATCAAGATCCCAAGTTATTCCGAATCAATTAAAACTCTTTACTTACCATCTTACTCACCTGTGTTCTCCTTCCGGGTTCCAGCGTCTGGGTCTGTCTTGCCTAGCTTGCCATGACAAGAACCTTAAAAAAACAGAATTCCCCCCCTCAGAAAAAGAATAAAGGAAAAAAGGAGAACAGTACTAAACAAACAAAAACTATTAACCAGGCAGTTAAGAAGTTAACCATCTTGGATGAAGACCAGGTTTTGTAGAAGCTGCTCAGGCCTTTTTTTCATATTTTTTTTTTTTGCAATATTACAGTTTTCGAACATAGCTGATAATCCTGTTAGTGCTGTCAGCTGCAAACTGTGGAAGTGTGCACTTTAAATTTTTTTTTTAATTTAAAAACACTGGCAGGATAAACAGACACCCCATTAATTATCTTTTTACACATAAAGAACACCGACTAATAATTCATTGCCTGATGCAGTATTTCTAAAAAGACCAGATAATGTCACTTTAAGGTGACCTAATTACAGAACAACACTTTCCATTATTTGTTCAGTAAATATGATCAAAGGCACACCAACTCACCAAGTAATCAAGAAACAGAATTCCCTTTAGCCTTTGCATATCCTCAGAATCACAAGCCAAGAATCCATTCTAACCCTGCCTGATGTGTTTCCTTAATGTATAGTAGCTGGAGAGCAAAACATACACATTTGATTGCTCAGAAATTTGAGAGTCTATCACATTACCGTGCAGCTGGGAAGGTTATGCCATTGAGTCTTTTTTGCAAGTTCTCCGACTGCAACCTGCGATACGTAAATGTGCAAGGATACGTGCAGGGATTTTCCATTGGTCGGTGCCAGGATGTGAATTGAACACAAGTAAAGCCAGAAGAATACACTCCAAATGCACCGTGAGGTGGTCAGATGTTACGAAAACGGTATAATATGCCTCTTGATGTACATTTGCCGGGACGAGGTTGGAAATGCCTACAATTTTCTCCCTGTGGTTAAGTGCACTCTCATCTGTTACCTCACAAAAAGAACCTCAATCTATTTTCGGGCCTCCCAGTAGCTGAGCACTCAATTGATTGGAAGTGAAAGAAAAGGCTGATTGACTGGCTTAAGTGATGTTTGCATGATGCTGTCTTTCAGGGTGGCACCTGGAGGGAGACGGACTGCAGCTTGACTCTGCATAACATGGTATTTGGCGGAGCCTTTGGTTGAAAACGTACAGCCGTTTTATCCGTTCAAGTAGAATTTTTATTCTTTCTTTTTTTGGCGGCAATGGTTTAGGTGGTTGAGCAGGTCGTCCAATGATTGAAGGGTCGGCAGTTCGATGTCCTTGGGCAAGACACTTCACCCTCCTCGCCTCGAGTGTGGCTCCACTGGTTTGTGATTGTGTGTGAATGTCCCGGTGATGGTCAGAGGGGCCGTAGCCGCGAACTGGCAGCCACACCTCTGTCAGTCTGCCCCAGGCAGCTGTGGCTACAACAGTAGCTCACCATCACCAAGTATACTTTTCTCTGAATTAAAAAGGTGTCACACTTATATTGAAGCTATATACAATAACACAATTTTACAACTTAAATTCAAATTCATGTTTTTTCTTTAAAAACAAAGGTTGATTTTATTTGATACAAAAATTTAAGAAAAAACTGCTCCGCTATTTTTCATGGTTGCACAAACATTTAACAAAATCATTCATTGTCAAACTTATTGTTTAATGAATGTCTTGATTATCTTCTCCACATTCTATATTTTTTTTATTAATTTCTTTACTGATTTCTATTTTTACTTCTAACGGTTTCTGAAAAAACAAATAAAAAAATGATATATATACACACACAACCTGACCATATGCTTTCATTTTATTGACCTTTCCTTGATAGGAAGTTAGGCAGCTTTGCTGAATTGTATACAAAGGTTTATGGAATGTTTCCTTTAAGCTCTTTAAAAACAACAAAAATTGACAAGTTAATGGACAATCTAATACTTAATTTTCAATTTTTTTAACCCTTTTTATGCTATCCGTTTGCTTGCATGAGACCGTCACTATGTTGTCAGGACGTGACCTTTCCAGCCTGGGAACATTGTGCTTTACCTTCACCTTTTGGGCCTTATATGGATATATTGACTGATTACAGAAGAGGTCAATGAACATTTTGGGGATATTGACATTAACTCTGTTTCTTCTACATGATTTTTCCATTTCTTAGCTGAACTTTTGCAGTTTAAAGCAAAACAGTAACGAAGTACCACAATTAACCTTATTGTCTCTGTCATACCAAACTTTAAAAGATGACACTGAAGGAGGGAAGTGCAGAAAAAATATCATTTTTGATTTATGGGTAAAAATCATGCGCTTCTTTGTATTATTTGCATTCAAATTTCACCTAATTTTTTTAAATTTTTTATTTTCTTACCTAGAGGAAATCATTTTTGTAACTCATTTCATTTACATTTCTAAAACACTATTTGCCATTCACGTAAAATGTTGCACTGTCTTTAAAACATCTTTGCTCCAGTAAACATCCAAAAATGACCTAAGACTGGGGCTCCAATCCATTTTGCTTTAAACCACTCTCAAACTGTTGGAAATGTTTTATGAGAGCAGTGTAAAGGAAATCTTTGGGGCAATTTTTGTAGTTTTGTTGAGGGAAGAGTATTGATTTCACAACAATAAAAAAAGAAGATAAAAATCAGGGGTGCAGCTTATGTTTGAAGCTTTCAGAAAAATAACCAACCCAGCTACCCTTTAGCTATGTTCCAAGCTAAATGATGTGCAGAGACACAAAAACAAAGGAAAGAGGAAAAGCTGCAGTACTGTCAAATGATTTGAAGGCACGTCGGCACCACCGTTCCAAGTGTTTAGTTTGCATGGCGTGCACCCCTTAGGTGACATGGGTTAATTACACCCATCAACAAGAGAACCCAAAGTTGTTTGGTCACGTTACATTAACTTGATGGTTTTTTGGGGAAAAGGGTTGCAGCAGCATAATGAAGGTGCCCTATTTGTGGCTCTCATTTATTGAGAGAAATCAAAATGGGAAGTGACAGTGCCTACATTGAATGTAAACACTTCATTCTTCAAGCAGCTCCTTCAGGAAAGAGTATTGCCACTAAGAATTTTCTGCATGACCAGCAAAAAGAGAGAGAAGTGATTTGAACACGTCCAACATTGCAATAAGGTGGAGGAGAAGCATATCCCTAATGCTGACAGGGTGTGCAGTCAGCAGAGTCACCTTCCGGAAATTTGGCAGCCAATCCTCAAAGGAGACAAACCGGCTTCTTTTTTTTTCTTTTTTACTGTGTTCTGCGTTTGGACAGAACACACACGTGGAGAGGGATACACGGATGGTGTGAAAACGGTGCCACATTACCACACCTCTGGGCCTCAAGGGGAATCCAGCTGGCAGCTCCAAACCAGAATTCTATGGTCTAATGTTGCCATGGGAACGGGGGTATGTGATGAGCTTAATGGACACAGACGTCTTACCACACGGGTTTTCGTTCTTCAGAATACATTTTTTTGTGTTCTAGACAAGGTGGAAAAAGAAGGAACACTTCCCCCCACGTACTACGTGCACCTGAATATTCTGCTCCTCAGACACAGAAATCAGAACAAAAATTGGTGAAGCCAAAGAGCGAGACAGGTTAAAAATATCAGACAAAAAAAACAAACATCCCAACTCGAATATCCAGGGTTTTCTGTTTTGAAATCCTTAGTGAAACATCTCTCCCGCCTCTGTTTTTTTAATTTATTTATTTTTTATCATGTCACAGGATCACAGTGCACAAAACTAGCTGTTTGTTCTGGCCTGGCGCTGTGCTCTACCACATACTGTTCATCAGCACTTGTCAAAAGCTTTCTGAACAACATCAGTGTTCTCAGCAGCCGGCTGAGCTAACGAAGGCTGGAATCAATAGTTGCGTGGAGTTTCCGGATGAAGACGGGCATGACAGAGGCACTCAGGGGGATAAAATAACAGAGCAGTAGGAACCCACAGACAGCAACCAATGATCCGGGCTGTCAATGTGATTTATTGACCGCGTTGCTCAGACTTAGTGATGCAAAGGAAACCTGAAGTAAAGTACATTTCGTTTTTTTGACCTTTTCAGCCGTCCCATTCACGTGGTCTGGGGTGGGAGAAGGAATGTCAAAATTTTGGAGCTCTGCACCTGCTAAACTTTATGAAATATTTGGATCTAATAGTTGTGGGAACTACTTGGTTGGAGTAGTCCCTCTTGTATCATGGGTGATACGTTCTAAAAATAACCCCTCATTGATTAGATCCACAAAGACGAAACTTGTCTCAGACAAACATGAATATTTTCACTCTCTATTGTTTAATCTATCAATGTTTTAACCCTAGAAAAATAATTATAGAATGAAAAAAAAATCTGCTTGTGATTGAAAATGTATATAGATTTAGGAAGCTGAATGCAAGAGACACTGCACACATGAGCTTGATTGACAAGGTCAACAGCCAATCAGGACAAAGACCAGAGTGGGCTTAAAAATAAGAAGAAAAACAACAACAAAAACTTGCAAAATGGCACTAAAAATAATTTTTAAAACAGCAAGATCGCATAAGACAAACCGTGAAATACCGAGGTACCACTGTAAATCAAATGTTTTGGTATCCAGATAGACAATAAATGCACTTAAAAACAGACAGAAGCCCAGGATTTAGGAGATTAAAAAAATAATAAATTTAAAACGTTTTTAAAAATTGAGGACAAGACAAGAATAGAGTATTTCAAATATTGTTAGGTAATTTTGCACTTTTACTTTATTGGGAATCTTTACCTGTGCTTGTGAAACTACTTTCTTCTGCTTTTAAACTTTTTTTAGCAACTAGTTAGAATAACACATTAAAAATCGTGAAATGTTAAGATTACTTTCTGAATTTAACCTTGAACATGAGGTCTAAAAACTGCCATTTCTGTTACAAAGAACATTTATCGAAGAATTCTGTTGACGCTTCGATGCCCTCTTGTTTCTTCTTGCATTAAACAGCATGAGATGGTAATTCAATATTTTTTTTACTAAGCAAAAACTCTGACCAGCATATTTAATGTTTAGGTTAAAGTTGTTGATGGCTTTTTAATATTTATTCAAACAAAGACGAGACAAGAATGTCCCTGTGACAGAACCAGCTAAAACATAAAGCAAACCTTAGTAGAAATACAGAGGTTGGTTGGTTTTCAATTATTTTTAGCCCAAAATTAATAAATAAAATATTTGATAGGTTAACAGAATCACACTAAAATGTAATGCCTTGTTCTGAGAAAATACAACTTTTCTTAAAAAATAAAAATGGGAAAAAATTAAAATTTTCTATGTTTCATACATTTTTCCCCCAAATAGATCATTCTTTTGTTGTAATTGTATCATATCAAGTGTGAAAAGTGCATCAGACTAAAAATTATGGTTGAAATGCTTTAGAGATTGTGACGTGTGCATGCTTGTCTTTCCTGGCCTGCATTTACCACAGCACTAACCCATCTCTTTTAAGTTTCAGTTGTATAATAGAACACAATTTAGACACAGTATATGCTTTTAGAAAATATGTGTTTAAAAAAAGGGGGAAAAGAATAAACAAACAACAGACTTTTGTGAAAAAGGACAGAATTCAATAGACATTTTGGATAGAATGTAAATTCTGCTCATGTATCTGCAGTTTAGCTTTATAGAATTGCCATTACCTTGATAAATGAGAATCTTTACCTGGTGCGTCACTTTACATAAGACTTGACATAAGATTATGATCACTAGTATTACTTTAGCCAGCTGGTGGCTGTGTATTATATATTTCGCTGAAAATATCAGATGTAATAGAGTGGACTATCATAAGCTGTTTTTTCCCCTTTTCATCTAAAATGTGCAGTAGAATTTCAAATGTGCGGGACCAATGCTGTAAAAACAAAAGTAAACATGACTAAGAGAAAGTGTGAGAAGTAATACAAGAAAATGACATTTTTTCCTCTTTTTTTCAGAGCAATAACCTACACTGTATCAAGGCTGCGGGGTCCTCTGGGTCTGCTTATGAGAGCATCCCAGCTTTAATATCCTTGAGAATGTGCCGATCCTAGCTGCAGATAACAATAACCAGGTGCTTTTGTAGATATATTTCCTGAGTGTGACTACCACACAAATTTGACTTAAGGGAGCAGAAAAAAGTCTAAGAGCTGTGCCTTTAAGTTAACTCCTCACTTCTGTTGTCATACACATTCATTTAGAGTGATTTCCACAAATCAGATGTGGTTTAATGGAAAACTCATAAAAAACATATGGGTACTGTCTTTGTGATTTTTAAAGTTTTACAGACAATAAAAATAGTAAACATCAGAAATATTTAGTGGTGGTTGAAGAAAACAATATCAAGACATAACAAATAAATACAAAGTTAGGAGGTGTGCTAATATGATAATAGCAGAAACATTACAATAGATATAAAAACAACATCACTTCGCTTGCTTGTGACATTGCTTAGCTCATTTGAAAAATGTCATTAGATGCAGCATACTTTTTTTAAAAGAAATTGATGCATACAGGTTTAAATTTGATGATATTTTGGCATTTGAGAAGTCCAACTGCTATAATTAGACCTATTGATGTAACTTGATAAGAAATGTCCTCCACTTAGAGATCCAAGTGAATGAAAGTTAACTTTTTTGCAGAGAACGCATGAATCAGAGACAACAACAGAAAGAAAAAGAGAAGAAGAAACTAGCTTACTTAGAATTGTGCTGAGGGAAGTTAGAAACATGCATAGCCGAAAATCAAATCTAGGAAAAACAAGACAACAGAACATTTGCAAAAAAGGATTCTGTTAAAGTTAATGGTGCACATCAGGTGCAAATTGAAAAAAAAAAACACTTTGGGTTTTTGACAAATGCATACCTTTAAGCTTCTGATATTGTGCATGCTGCAAAATAAATAAATAAATGAATAAAAAACATGAAAAAGAGAAATATACAACGTAAATAGAAAGTAAATAGAAATGAACAAAAAGACACTGGAAGGCATCTGGAATAACATCTGTCCTCAACAGCAATCTCACATTTGGACACATTTGAGCTCAAACACTTTCCACATTTAAAGAGTCAATTTTAAATGGGTCTTAGCTCACAGGACAAAAATGTGTTTCTGGGTCATTTTCAAATATGTCTTGCTTTATGCAGCCAAGAGCGGTAAATGGCATCTGATGACATAGCAGGTTGTGCTCATTGGCGGTCTTCAGCGTGCAGAGATTTCCTTAATTTCTCCCAATCTTTTGATAAAGTACTGGGTTGTGCAGGACAAGATTCAGTTGACGTTGAGGAATGTTATATATATATATATATATATATATATATATAATATATATATATATATATATATATATATATATATATATATATAAGGTTTTCAAGGAAGGTTTTCAAGAAAATAATCCTTCAATAAATAATCATACAAGAGACTTGAATTCAGTTTATGTATGTTATACTGGCTGATACTTTTCTTTCTATTTCCTCTTTTTCTAACCCTTTTATCCCTGTTTAACCTTGTTCTAACTATTTTTTTAATTAAATAAGACATAAAATTTGCAATGAGTAAAAAAAGAAAGCGTCATGATTTCTTTGTTTTTACAGTGGTTTTGTTATCAGTTTTTATCTGTAAATCCTAAATTTTAAATGAGCAGAGTTTTTAAGTTCTCCTTTGAGACCCACAACAAAAATATGAAACATATCTTGAGTGAGCTGCTGTATTTGGTACATACGTACGGCACAGATCAGTTAAAAAAAAATAAACCCTTCTTAATCAATTCTAAAAGCTGCAGCAGGTGCTGCTGGGAGCTCCATTTTTAGTCTGAGGACAAGAAAACATCTCATGCATTAGCAACAAGAATGGACGAAAACGCAACAGATGAGTTGGAGAGCAAATGCATCAGCTCAATCTGTCGCTTGAGCTGTAATAGCTTTGCTTCCGGTGTATCATCCTGAGTGCTCAGGTGCTGCCCTACTTCCCAGCAGGGCAGTAAAATGAATGAAAGGGTCATTTGGCCAACTCAACGAGGCAACAGAAAAACATGGCAACAAATGGGTGCACTAATAGAATTATTTTCGACTGATGGTAGCACAGCCTGTAAATCTTTTTTATGAGTCAGCATGAAGAGAACTGTGCTCCGGAAGCACGGGGTCTTATCTAATATGGCACAACAAGAGATTTCCCAAGACGCCAGTTGAAAAGAAAGGCTAGAAGGTGAAACAATCAATAATCAATGCTGGCACATGCCTGGGTTGACCTGGTCAAAGGGGACAAAAGTGAAGCTCTGAAATGAAACCAACTAAAAAAGATAGCTTATGAGTTTCTGTTACTCTCCTATTTTCTTCAAACCATACTTGAAAATACCTTGTGCTGAAACAAGCCTCAGTACCACAAAGCTAGCTGTGATCTGAAACAGTGGTAAAATAAAACATGTTTGCAGCATCTTTAAAACTGACATCTATATGAAATGACTGTGAAAGAGGAAAAAATGCAATCCTCATATATACTTGACAGTCTTGTAGATCAACAAAAATCTTTTTTTGGTCAACATTTTATTTTCAAAAAAGAAATAAAAACATGTTCACATGCTGTTAAATTTATTTCATGAAGTGTACCTATTTTTGTATAGAATCCATTATCTATGCTAGCTTTTTTTTTTTTTTTCCATTAGCATCACCTAGACTGTTGGAATCCATCCTAGAGTATCTCCAAGTGGAGGCAGGGGACACCCTGGACATGCTCCTCATCCAATACCATGCAATATACGTAGATGGACATCTGGCTCAGACTCACTCAAAACAAATAATTTAGGGTCAATAACTTGGTTATGAAACATGTTTTTGGCCTGTGGCATCTATTAGAGGCTGTTAGCACCTGACCCTGCCTCCTTTTGGATGAAAACAAGTGTCCAAGATAAGGGCGCAGTGATGCCAAGTCTGCCAATAAGGGTCAGACTGAGGCTTTGGCGTATTTCTCCCATTACTAAATTCAAGTTTTATTCCTAATTTTCTATTAAATTGTGACAAAAACAAGTTTGCCTCGTAGTTGCTGCTTTAGAAAAGAAGTATATTTTCAATTCTTGTAGCACAAGCAACACGTCTTAGATGGAGTATTGCAGGCATAAGCTTGTTTGAAATATTTACTATTACCTAATCAGAGATTACTTCAATAGCCTAACACCAATAATGACATAGGGGTATCATTGTGTTGTCATGAAATTGCATGTCAAGATTATAATTTATCATGAATGATAAACAAGGCAAACAAACTATAATGTTCTTTTCCTTTGCAGCTGATGTATTGTCCTCATGTGTTGTAGTGAGTGAAAAAAAAAGCTGAAAATAGTCCACAGGATAGGATGGAGTGTTTCAGAATGTTAAAAGGATGCCATTGTCTCTACGCTGGCAGCTATGAATGCATTGGTTGATCCTCTGAACCATCAAAGATGAGAGGTACTGCAGGAAGTCATGAACTGATCTACCGAAATGTTAATCCTGTGCAAAGTTCTGCAGAGATTGACAGCTGTGCACGAGAGCAAAATAACCACAGGGAAAGATCCCTGCTCCCTGTGCATTCGTATACAGATTGTTCCATAGAATTAAACCCAAAACTGCTTCCCCAGAATCTATTATTCTTGACCCAAGATTGAAGACGCTGGATTTTTAATGACAACAGAGCAGTTCATGAAGCTCCTTGGAGAATAACGAAAATGCAATCCAGCCGCCCAACTCTACTGCCAGAGGGTCAAGAGGGAAAAGATGTGTTAGAGCACAAACAGGAAGAGCTACGAACATCTGCCGTTTGGAGGTATTTAGGGAAACAAACAAGTGGAGACACTACTAGTAAAAAAAAAAGCTAGTGTGAGACCAAGGTTTTCATTTACTGATGTCTTGATGGCATGAAGGTTGTGCATTGTGGCGAGATCAACCACCTCAGGAAAATATCCCTCAAATCCCAGGGGCAGATAAGAATAGAAAAGAAACCAATTAACCCGTCAAAGCTGGAGTAGGTGTTTTTTCTAAAGCCAAGCTTCTCTGAAGGATGAAACTTTGTATCTGAAAGCAGATGTTTTCTCTTTTTATTTTACTATTTTTAAATGTGTATTGTGTTGTGTAATTCTGTAACCCTCTGTGTTATGTTTAACTTAAATTTTGAAGCAAAAAGCTAAATGTTTAAAATAGTTGGAAGTTAATTGCGGCCATATCCATATAGTTGTTTAGCATGTTGTAAGGCTTTTTTTTTTCTATAACTATGAAAAAGAAAATGTGTTTCTTTGAATATGATGCATATTTTATGTTTTACATCAGTAAAGGATGTTGAGCATAATTTTACATTATTGGGTTAAACAAACCACCTATAGTAATGCACTGTACTAGCTTTAGTTCTTAATAAAGATAATACTAATCTTTAACCAATAAACCAGCAGACACAGGGACGTAACATGTGCAATAAATACTTTTTTGCATTTATGTCCTGAGAGTACCTGTAAAGTCTATCTAAGGTGTTGCACATCTTTCTAAATGCCACTTGTCCTGTGAAACATGACATCGTATTTATCTGTATGACTTCACATAGCAGAACAACAATATGGCTCAACTTGAATTTGATTGAACTTGTTGATAATAAATTATTTTAAGCATTAAAAAAACAACAGTGAAATGGTGTTTTTTTTAACTAGTTACAAGGTTGCACAGTTTTGAATGTAAACTGGTCTTTAAGTTTTCATGTAATACCTGTGTCAGGCTTCCACTTACCCTAGTTTAATTCAGTCTAAACACAAATCACATTTATATAACTATTAGGTTAAGGACTTTGGTGTATTTGTTTTAGTTAGTTAGTTTAGATTTGATGCTACTTGGTGTATATGGAACTTGTCTAAAAATTTAGGCATGTTAGCGATCATATTCCTTTAGTTAAGATGCAAGTCAAACACGTCTGTAAAGGCGGAAAAAAATGACTACCATTAGCAATGATAGACCACAAAGAGCCATTTAAATCTTGCTAACATATATGTTTGAAGCTAATAACAGTTTTTCATGAAAAAAGCTAATCACGTCATAAGTAGCTAAAGTGAAGAATGAACGTGTTTAATTTGCTTTCGCATTCAATTCATATGAACTGGAATGTGACTCAGTGAGTTTGATTAAATAGGATGTAAGGAAGCAGTGCAAATGAGAGAGCTTACATGCACATTTCCCAATTTAATTACCAAGAACAGGGAACAATTACCCCTCCTTTAGCAGCAAGTGAGGTAACTGCTGAATGAAGATTCATCTCCAGAGTCTGCATCAAAAGCCTTGGGAGTTCTGATTTTTTTTTTTTTACCTTAATTTCTTTATACAATAAATGACACCCCCTTGAAATCAAGGGTACACAGATCTTTTTGTGTAAGTATCCTGGCAAGACATGCATCAGGAGAGCTACTACAATAGTACATGCTGAACTGTGGAATAGCTATATTGTTTAGCTTTCAAGGCTGCACGTTTAAACTGCAGCTGACCCCTTCACGCACGCAGCCGAAGGCCCTATTTGATCTAGTTTTGTGGAAAATAAGTGGTGGCCTGAGTTCAAACTCTTATGGAGGATTTGAGTGTAAATGTTTATTTGTGTTTTGAGGCAGGGTAAAGGAGGCTTCCTGCAGGTGAGGGTTACTGACTGCTCTACAGTAGAAAGGGGAAGACTCAAGAGATAAAGGAGCCAAAACCTTTTATGACTGCTTATAAGTGCCTTGAACTACAAACCTAGCACCAGCAAGGGAGAAAGAGAAAAAAAGACAGAGACAGAAATGGATTCACCAATGACCTCAGCATCTATAAATAGCTTTTTGAAAGTTTGGAAAAGTTGTGCACCATTATTCCTTGTGCTATCCTAGGCACTTTGGGAGTGAGGTCATCTAGACCCACTAGACAGTGCGCTGAACTTTTTTCTTCAATGATTTTGGATTTTCACTGGTTTCCATGGATCACATGAAATCCTCTCCACCTTTATCCACCTTTGTCATGGTAGGGATTACAAGTCAATGTAAGGGTGGGGTCGTAGGATAGCACAAGTTATAGGTCATACTACAGCTGTTTGAACTTTTAAATGACTTTGCACCCAACACAGTCAAATTTAAGATTCAGATATAACATTTTACTTTTACACATCAGGTTGTAGGATAGCACACAGACAACAGTCTGATCCAGGGACAGGAAATGACATCACATGTCAGAAATTGTTGAATTTTATATGTGTGTGTTTTTTGCCCTGTCTAAATGATCTAAATGTTTCTTACTTAAGCTGTTTTTTTTCTGTATTTCAAACTTTAACATCCTGTTGAGAAATTTTAATGTTTGCTTTATAATCAAGAATTTCCTGAATAGAATTTGTAAAACAGAAAAGAAATTTGGTTTAAAAATGTTTGGTTAATCGGACTGTGGGAGGGGCTAAGCCTTATATAAGGGGGTAACTTTTCCCAGTTTTATGTAGAGCAGCGTTGGTTTTAGTGGTGATAACAATCAAGATTTGTTTGATGGTTTATTTTTGAGACCATTGAAGTCCCATTGTTTTTTTCATTCAAATTTCTGGCTTGTTTTTGGGTGTTGAAAACAAGCAAATATAAGAAAACATGCAGTACCAAAGACAGACAGAGACAAATCCCCCAAACTGTCAATATTAAGACAGATGTAGAACCCAAATGCAGGGGACTCACCTTGGTTGCAGGAAACTTAACATTTATGCCAAAACGTAAAGGAAAAAAAAAAAAGAAAGAGCCATTTTTAACACAAAACAAAATGACAAAAAACAAAAAAAAAAACAGATGATGTGACACGGACTGACTTAAAACCATAAACGTAAAAAGATTGAGGCTTATTAACACAAACAGAAATAGCTGAATGATTGACACTGAAATGTGGTGTGACAGTGACTCAGAAAAAAAGGTCTAAAATCAGAACTTAAAGAAAAACAAAGCATATATCTACATATTTTCTCATGTGTTCTTTATTAAATGATTTGCACAGAGCATAAATCAAAAGGCATCAATCCTCACAAAAATTGTGAATGCCCATTGATCTTTGAACTGTTCATATTTAGTGTTTATTATTATTTTTTAGAATAATAAAACATTAGAAAATACTTGAGACCTTTCAGTCTAAACCACCAAGTTAAGAAGTGATGGAGACTTAAAATGGAGATAATTGTCATGGTTAGGGGGGCTTTGATGGACAGGCCCGAGCTGGGACACATGGAATGATGGATGGATCCTTTGGGGCGCCCGGCAACAAAGGCGGACTGGGAGGGATTGATGATCGTTCAATGGTAAAGGCCCAATATGGCCCAGGCGCCAGTTTGCGGGACGTGGCCTGGAGCGGAATGTTCCTGGAAGAGAGCCAGACTTGCTGCCCGGGTTGGTAGGAGGGACTCACCGTGCGGTGACGGTCCGCAATTTGATGGTTACCCTCCTTAGTCAGGAGAGCGGCACGCGCCTGGCGCCACACGCTCTGGCAGCGCTGGAGGTGCAACTGGACGGAGGGTACCGCCAAATCCAGCTCCTGGGATGGAAACAGGGGAGGTGAGTAGCCCAACGAGACCTCGAAAGGAGACATACCCGTAGCAGCAGATGGATGGTTATTGTGGGCGTACTCCACCCAAGCGAGATGGTCAGACCAGTCCCCCGGGTTTTGGGTCACCAAACAGCGCAGGGTGGCCTCAGCTCTTGATTGGCCCTCTCGACTGGCACGTTGGACTGAGGTGGTACCCGGCGGCGAGGCTGGCAGGCTCGAGCGGAACAGAAAAGCCTTCAAACCTGGGGTAAATTGTGATCCACGGTCTGACACAATGTCAGACGGGATACCATGGAGGCGAAAACATGGTTGAAACAGAGTATTGGCGGTTTTTCTGTGGCTGTAAGCAGGTGAAACGCAAGGAATGAAATGAGCTGCTTTAGAGAAACGGTCGATGACCGTGAGAATGACCGTAAAACCCCGGGATGGCGGTAGTCCAGTGATGAAGTCGAGGGCTATGTGGGACCAAAAGGCGACCAGAGATAGGGGATGAGTAACCAGCAGGGAGGGGTTGAGCCGCCCTGGCACAGATGGTCTGAGCAGCGATGTATTGCCGCGCGTCGGCATCCATAGTCGACCAGTAAACGCGTTCAGGAAACATGAAGGTCGCGGCCGTATACCCCGTGGCAGGCGATCTTAGATGAGTGTCCCCAGGTGATGGCGTCGGACCTGAGTCTGTCGGGGACAAACAGGGTACCGGGAGGACAGACAATGGAATCAGGATTTCTGTGAGCCTGTTGAATCCGGTTTCCGTCCCATTGAGATTGCCCCTAAAGAGGAGTCGAGGATGATGGGAGGTAGTGGTGGTAGCATCCGTGGTGTTGTACTGGCGGGACAGAGCATCCGGTTTGCCATTCTTACTGCCAGGACGATACGTGATGGTAAAGTCAAATCTGTCAGGGCGCAAACACCAGCCGAACTTTATTACCAATTCAGTCTCTTAGCAGATAAGTAAGTGAGCCAAGAAATTTTTTAGCCCAATTGGGTCCCACTATGAATGGTTGATCTGCACCCCCTCAACCAATGCCTCATTCCTCCAGGCGAGTTTGATGTAGTAGTTCCCTATTTCCCGACATCATAATTTTTGTTGTTCATGAAGTTCAGGTTTTCGAAAAAAGCACAGGGTTTCAATTGCCAGGAGATTCTCGTTGGGATAGCACAGCCCTACCCAGAGTCCTGGCGTCAACCTGAAGCGATGAATTGTTTATGAGGTCTGGTTGGATGAGAATGGGTCTTGAGGAGGTAAACAGTTCCTTGAGTTTTCTGTAACAGAGTCAGCGGCTTGGGATTCAACATAGGGTAACTTGACAGGCGTGAGTTGGGTGAGGGGGATCTTTGATACTGCTGTATTCACGAATGAACGCCGGTAAAAGTTGGCAAAGCCCAGGAACTGCTGCAATTTCTTGCGAGATATGGGAATGCCCCATTCAGAAACGGCTTGGATTTTGGAGGGATCAGGTCTGATTTGACCAGCCTCAAGGATGTAGCCCAGAAAGGTAGCAGATCGGCGTAGAGAACTCACATTTTCGGCTTTAACAAAAAGCTTATTTTCTAATAAGCGTTAGAGGCAGAATCTGGCGATGGTGGCGATGATCTCGCGGGAATTACGGGTAAATGGGGATGTCATCTAAATAAACAAAAACAAAGCGGTTTAGAAATCGGAGGCGTCATTGGCTAGGCGCTGAAAAATGGCAGGAGGCGTTAGTAGGCGAAAGGCATGACCCCAGGTACTTTCGTAATGCCGAGAAGGTGGTGAATGCAGTTTTCCACTGCGTCTCCCTCCTGAGCTCGAGCAATTGGTAGGCGTTGCGGAGATCAACTTAGAAGATGTTGGCTCTGGACCCAGAATCAAAACAGAATTTATAAGTGGCAGGAGTATTTATCTTTCACAGTAATTTGGTTGAGTTAGCGGTAGTCGATACACTGACCTGGGGGTCTTATCCTTTCTCAGAACCCGCCCGGCCAGGGGGCGAGATGGCGAATATGACCGAGGGAAAGCTTCCTGCCTGCATCTTCTCCATAGCAGTTTTTCTGGCCCAGAAAGATTAAATAACCTCCCCCTTAGGAAGGGCTCCATTTAGGGATTAGATGGCGCAATCATAGAGACTATCTTGGAATTGAGGCACAAGCCTTAGATTTACTAAACACAGTTTCAGATCATGATAACAAGCGGCACCTTAGTGAGATCAATATCCTCCTGATCAGAGGGGTTAGCCGTGGAGGGGAGGGAAGAGCAGATACAAACAGTTAGCCATGCAGCAGTATGTACTCAATTACTAACTCAGAACTAGACCAGTGTTGGGGATTATGAAGAAGCGCAGCCAGGAATACTAAGATAATGAGGGTTTGGGGGTGAGTTAGTTCTGCAATAAAACTAGTGGTATTCACGTGGTGATTACCGGATGAAATTAACTGAATGGGTTCTGTCACGAAGGAAGTGATTTTGGAAAACAATTTCCTCCCAAACCAGCATATGCTGGGGGTATCAAAGATTCAACCGGGCCCTAGTTGATGAGCGGACTAGAATCAATGGGCTGTGTTCAGCACCAGAATCGAACATAAAATTCATGGACATGATTAGGTCTTGGGGTGACGAGGCATGAACAGAAAAGGCTTAGGAGGTCTTTTCAGGCAGATCCTGTGACCTGTCCTCCATGGCGGGGTTCGGGGAGGTTTCGCGGTTGGGACATTGAGAAACAATGTGACTGGCATCCCACAATAAAACATAAACCCTCGTTCATTAAGCAGTTCTCTTCGGAAAGTTTGGAGTGTCTATCTGCAGGTTCGTCGGGGAAAAGAGCTAGAGGTGTCGGCGCTAACTGCCGTCTGTTGAGGGAACCAAAGCGGATGGCGTGAGAGAAACATCCAGGGGATCCGGCAGTTAAGCTCCGTTCGCCTGGCGCTCGGCGGGCAGATATCGAGGCGGGCGCGGTCACCAACTCCTCCATTATCTGCTTCTGGTTGTGTGCAGAAATTGATCTTTAATTTTTTCATTTAGGGATTGATAGAAATTCCCTTAGAGTGCAATGTCCGGCCAGCCTGCTTCAACTGCTAGAATCTTGAGAGTCGCTTCGTGATATCACCGAGCGTTCGCTGCGAAACCGATAACCCAGCGTTAAGCTTCTTCCTGTTTCGCGGTTGATCGGCGGGCGTTGATGAATCTTCGAGATGTGAGAGAGGATTGGCGGCTAAGCCTGGGCCCACTGGGGCCTTACTGCGGAGTGCATTGACCGCAAGGAATTTTGTGTTGGTCGGAATGGTAATACCTGGGTGCTTGTTGGAAGATCAACCCGGTATTGTAGTAAAACGCTGCATGCTTCTCGTAAGCCATAGAATGGTTCTGGCTGTGACGGATGTTTTCCTCGGGGCGGACGTATTAACCCGGCGATAGTGTCGCCCGAAGCAGGGGCGTAGCAGCAGTGGTGGAACTAGATAACAGCCCGTGATTCCGGCCAGAGTTTCGCGTGATGTTGTCAGGCGTGAAATACTCCTGTTAGGCGGACATTTGAGTAGAAGCGTGTCGGACTGGCGGCGAAACAACATACTGCTTGTTGGGTGATGGCAATGAACCCGTCCAGATCGCTGAGTCAGGAAGGCTTAGCTGGATGGATTCTGTCATGGTTAGCGAGCGAGACTGACTCAGTGCTGGAACCGGAAGGACACAAGACGAAAGCAGTGGTCACGAGGAACTGAGTTTTAATGAGGCTCAAGGATGAAGCTGGTGGGTTTCCTGTGGTGAAACCGCGGTTGGAGGGTCTTGGCGGCGTCAACGTTGGCTCAG
The DNA here is from genome assembly GCA_037389245.1 of Oryzias sinensis. NCBI lineage: Eukaryota > Metazoa > Chordata > Actinopteri > Beloniformes > Adrianichthyidae > Oryzias > Oryzias sinensis. The sequence goes on along the minus strand of CM074498.1, from coordinate 12,491,329 downwards.
AAGGGCGGCAGGAACGTGGACAGGCGACAGCAAAGCGTGAAGCGTAACCACAGAAAAGGTCCCAAGCGAAGATGGGATTACTGAGGGCGAAATTAAGACAGGCCAGGTTAGCATGGAGCAAGGAAAGAAACATGAAACTAAGAACTGGGACCAGGAAGTGCACGAGGAAGTACCGCGAACTAGCGTTGATTGCAGGTCCGTGGTCTCATAGAACTCGCGGCCCGATGAGGATGAGGAGGTGCAGCTGGAGGCATCAGAGTGTAACTGATGAGGGGAGAGTCGGCAGGGGCACCGTGACAATAATATTACATGATTAAGTGTGTGTTTATGCATCCATGCAATGTAAGCAGAGACCACCAAAGAATAGATTGGGGAATATGTTGTGCTTTGTTTTATTGGAATCAATAACCCGATTAAAAAGTTACTTCAATTATCCCCTAAACCCCTTCTTTTCCTCTGTAAGTATGCTTGCATGGTACACAAAGTTGGAATAGTTTCACTTAAGTTGTCAACTTTGATCCTTGTTTTCAAATGTTATGGCAGAAGAAGTCAAAAGTACTTAGATTTGGCACTGGAGTAATAATGATAGAATTTTTACAAAGAGATGTACATCATGATTACAAATGACATGATGATGAAATGATCGGCAGGTGACAGAAAAATCCCAAATATGGTCACCCTCCTGATCTAAGGCAATGGAGCATCCAAACCTGTCCATCAATTTTTTTTTCTTTTATATTGAAATCACAGTGGGTTCCACTAGTAAGTCATTTAAAGTAACCCCAAAACATAACACAGTGAAAAGTTACCAGTAATAAGAAATAAGTATTGGAAGCGACCTGGGGTTAGCCCCGCCTTCAGCCCCTAAGGCTCATGGAAAGTGGAGAGTTTTGGGGTGAAAACCTTGAGTGAGAGGGCTAGAAGAATAAGTGACCTCCATGCTGTTTGTGTGTGCTTTGAATAAACGGGCTTGATGCTGAAAAGGAAACTATGATCCTCTGCCTGTTTATTACTCCTTGAGACTGTCCGGGGTCGTGCGGTGTATGTGGCACGGACAGCTCTCCTATGAAAGTGGCCGGACGGCTGGAGTGCGTCTGGTATTGACAAGTGGGGCATCCCCCCAGACAGGGTTTTAGACAGGGAGAGAACAAAAAGCTAAGTTTAAGAGAATAGGATTGTCATAGCAACCTAAAAAATCAATAAAGGTAAAAAATGAAATGGAGCATACTTAGATCTAAAAGACCACGATTTGGCCTAAAACAATATATGAAAAGTACGCTAGGCACTCAATAAGTCTCTCTTTTTGGAATCACTGTTTCAGACTAGGTAAGCTATGTTTTGTTTTACTAATGCACAACAAGATCGTAAAATAATGTAGTAAAAGTTAGCCTGCCAGAAACGCATACTTGTACTGAAACAATTAAAATGCTGCTCTGCAAGAGGTCAAGTCTTCAACAACGACCCTATATGTATTTTGTTCATCACTTTGTATCAGTTATTGGAAAGAATTAACAAAATTAGGTGAAGTGAGAATCTGTGAATCAATACTTGTAGTACAGTATTGAATAAGACCATATTCAACAGTGAAGCTGTTCATTATATTCTCTTAATGGACCTTGCTCTGGTCACTGTTGAAAGAGGAAGGGGCCTGCTCCAAACTGTTCCCACAAGGTTGGGAGCATGGAATGAGGTAGCTGTTTTGATATGAAGCATTCCCAGACTTCTTTTTCACTGGAACTAAGGGGCCAAGCTCGAATCTTGAACAACAACCACACCATAATTCCCCCTCCACCAAATTTCAACAAAACATCAAACATTAATAAAATGTATATCAATGACCCAAACTAGAATGCTAGCACTCCTAGCACGCTTCCCAGCCTGATTTCTCTTTATTAAAATATGATTACTAAACTGTATGAAAGGGGATTTTCTCTTAATCATATAATTTTATCCTAACTTTGTAGTTGATTACTTAAAAACATTGCATCACTTTGTCGCGTGTTATTTATTTTTGAGAGTCGTGTGTTACGGCACTCAGAAACTGCACGCTGGGGTTTCTGGGAGATGGAGTGCAATTTATTACTCTGGAGATGGTGACCAGAGGGAAGACAGAGCTTTGACTTTTGAGAATATATCAATGGCGACATTCCAGTGTGAAGGCATAAACAAAAGCGCATTCAAAAACCTCTTTTCAATGCAGTCTTGAATCCACCACTAATGTTCTGTGTGTACGTAGCATCACAAGTAGCATGCAGCGTGTTTATGCTCTGATAAGTCAGATTTAAGCTGTGGTGACTTGTTTCACTGGCACATGCTACTGAAAGCATTCACCTAAAAGTAAACGGTTAACGAAAAGAGGAGCAGTTCTGTTCCCATTCTAGATGTACTTCTAATAACCTTTGTGCTATCTTAGATGATCCCACCCCTTACATTGACAATTCTCCCTACCATGACAAGGTGGACAAAAATTGGACAGATTTCTGCATGTAATCCATGGACACAGTGATCCTAAAATCATTAAAAGAAAAAAGGTTCGCCATACTGTCTACTGGGTCTAGATGACCCAACTCCCAATGCTAAAGTGCCAAGGATAGCACAAGGGTAACGCATGTTTTGATCTCTTACCTATTGAACTACTTTTGGACTTTGAAAGTCATGACTAAAATCTTTGAAAAATAGAGAAGCAAGCTCTTAAAAGTTTTGTGTGTGGCTCTTAAAAGAGCCGTTGTGGATTCTGGAGCGGCCATGGGTCTGCTCCTCTCCAGGGAAAATATGGATGATGGAGTCTCGCCAGAGTCTCTCTTGAAAGGTTTTTGGCAGCAACCTATTTTATCCCATCTTCTGGTAAACCACAGCCTCATCACTGCAGGTTCCTGTCATGCTGAGGACCTGATGAAAGCCGTGGAACTGTCTGGAACTTCAATCGAGGCTCGCCTGCGCTGTAAAGCACCCAAAATGCATTCTTCTCAGCCGGGCTGGGAATAGGTTGTCGTTAAAGATGCACCTCTATCGGGGTGGGAGGCACTCAGGAAGGGCTGCACATCAGCTTTCTGTATAGGAGAGGCCTCATCTGCCAGACCACGAGGGAAGGAGATTTTCTTTTTTTCTCTGGGTATTGAGGATTCATTCGGAACCTGCTTGATGGTGATGCACTGCGTCCTGTAAAGGGTGGATAGGCCAGTGCCCCGTCGCTCATCTGCCCCAACATTGATCACCTAGAACCAGCAAAGCCCCAAGATAGGAGAAAAGTTATTTTGCTTTGGAGGGCCTACAGAACAAGATTCTTGCTGTCCACTTCCCCACTGCCCACTGCCACAGAGCATTTAAGTAAGAAGCCACCAAACCAGCACTAACTAGTCGGGCTTTTTGTTTGAACCGCCCTTAGTCTGGCCCGTCTCACAGGTCCAGTTTGTAGTGGATTACCACCTGGCTAGCGGATCCTGGGATCATTCGAGCACGCAAACCCCTCCTCCACGATAAGGTGGCGATTCAGGGAGGGGATACTAATCAGTCACTAGCCAATCACTAAAATTATTATTGGGGAAACTGAAGTGCTCAGAAAACCACAGGACTTATTTAGGTTCATTATATATACATTTTGTGACTGATGTCTGTCTCTCTCTCTCTCTCTCTCTCTCTCTCTCTCTCTATTTCTCTCTCTCCATCCATCCATCCATCCATCCATCCATCTCTCTATCTATCTATCTATACATTTATTTATTTATTATTTTGTATTTTTTTATTTACTATAATTAATATTGTTTTTCTCTTATATTATAATTTTATTTTGTTAATATTATTATTAAGGTTAATATATAATTATTTACATTCATATTACATTATCAGTTTTTAATATTATTACTATTACTATTCTTTTTTTTTTTATCAGGGTTACCTAAATTTGGCTTCTTGAATGTCCTAGACCCGCCGGGAAACAAGAAACCCTTTTATTTAAGGCACCCTGATGTGGTGCAAGAGCAGCTCTGTATTGTTGGAACCTGCAAGTTCTTTCTGTGATTTCAGAGGTTTCCTCCAACACAGGCTGACTTGGTTGGTTTGGAGCAGAAACCTCTCCTTGGGCAGCCACTGGCCGTGGCGGCCAAGCGTTCATAGCGACGTCGCTTTTTGATCCTTCAATGTCTGATCTTCATATCATTGTGAAGCGGAATTCACCAAGCGTTGGATTGTTCACCCACTAATAGGGAACGTAAGCTGGGTTTAGACCGTCATGAGTCAGGTTAGTTTTTTTAATTAATTAGTAGTTTATTATTTATTATAATCAATATTGTTTTTTCTCATAAAGACAGTTTTATTTTGTTAGTATTATCAAAGTTATTTTATTTATCTATCCATATTTTTTTATTAATTACAAGTTTATTATTTATTATATGAATATTGTTTTTTTCTTTTAAGTATTGTTTTATTTTGTTATTATTATTAATAACTTTAATACATTATTATTTACATTCATAATACATATTCCGTTTTCATATTATTAATAATACTATTACTATTGTCTCTCTGTAGTTTTATCTAATCTTTTTTTTTTTTCTTTTTATTCAGGGTTGCCTAAATTTAGCTTCTTGAAGGTCCTAGACCCGCCGGGAACCAGGAACCCTTTTTGGTAAGGCACCCTGAAGTTAGTGCAAGTGCAGCTCTGTATTGTCGGAACCTGCTAGAGCTTTCTGGGATTTCAGAGGTTTCCTCCAGGCTGACTTGGTTGGTTTGGAGCAGGAACCTCTCCTTGAGCAGCTCTGGCTGGAGTCCGAAGAGGGCACCTCAACGCAGCGTTCTGTGGTTCTTGTGCCTACTTTGAGGCTTTGGCTTTTAGAACTGCATTTTCAGCCAGAAGTGATTCGTGTTCTTTTTTTGCAGCTGCATATTTGACCTCCAAGTGTTTTTGGCCCAGAATTTCTGAACTGACCTTTTCTAAATCTTTGGTGAGGTTAAAATTTTGTTTCTTCAATTATCCAATGCTTGTCTCCATTTGTGTATATTCTGTGGCCAAATCTTCTAATTGTTGTTTCATGATTTCCAGATTTGTGCATTCCTCCAAAAGGGATTTATTTATTTATTGGACTTTGCTGATGTTCTCTGTGTTTCGTTGAATTTTTTCGTCATTGGCCTGAAGTCCTCACATTGCTGAGAAAGAACTCTGATCTGTTGCTTTATTGTTTTGTATTCACTCTCCACAGCCTTTTTCTCAGTTTGCAGGGGCACGTCAATAGAACCCTGATGTTCCAGTTTAGGACAGACAGCATTAACTGCAACCAGAATATGTCCTACATGTCTTACAAGATACAATATATTACCGGAAATATTCGTTCAACTGCCCTGAATGACATATGAACTAAAGTGCGATCCCATTCCCAACCCATAACTCTGTCATCCATGTCTTAATTAGCTAATAACTATTATAATTATTATATTATTATAATTAAGTACATCCTTTTTTTTTTCCCTTACAGTCGTAGTTAAATACTTATCAAAAAATGAAATTTTGTTGTTTTTTTCCTCACCAAAAAGGTTTTATGTTTCTGTTCATTTTGAAGCAATTGTTATTGGACCTAGCTGTCCATTCAGTGACATCTGGGTGTGAGATGGCATGCAGTTGGACCCTAGGCTGACGCAGGTGAAGTTCTTGCAGGGCAGTGCTCCAGGGACAGCCTGCTGCCTTCTGGTCCACCTGAAACTATGTGTTACGCTCCAGTCCTGCTTTACACGGAAAAACCAACCAACCAAAAACAAAGTCAGTGATGCACAACTCATTCAACATCAACTCATGTCTATGTCAAAGTGTAGAGGAATTTTCCTTTTGATTTCCTGTTTTCAAAAGGTTTTTCAGCTTTAACAACTCTTATGAAGTTCTTTGACTTTAGGTTGACCTAGTCTCCCTCAAAGAAAATAAAGGATTTCTTTGAAGTAAGTCATATAGCTTTCAAAGCTCTTTGCTGTGCTTGCATGTCAGCAATCCACCAACCTTTTTTTTTTATTCACACCTCTGACAAAGAAAGACAAGATAGCAAAAATGAAAACAAGTGATCAAACAAAAAAAAATCACTCAAAAGATAACGTTTTTTTCTTCATACTTGTAAATTACCTTGTTTTAAAGACTACCATAGTATTATTCCCTAAAAAACCCAAAGGTGGTATATATGCATTAGTTTCTCCTCTGGGTCATGGTCGAGACATACTGTACTTAACCTGAAAAATACTTTTACATTAAAGGAGGTTTCTTCACTGAAAAAGTAATGCCAGTCTAAACAAAAGCTGGCCACCACAGGTACAGTACCTGTGGGAGGATAATTCTTCTTGTGGGACACTCACATGTAAGTAACTATTAGACTTTAAAAAAAAGTTGATTACTTAGATTTGTGTGGGTTTTTCTTCTACATTTTATTTTGGCATTATGAAGCATTTTAGTACTATTGATGGCAGGCATTCATTTTCATGACATTGCTGATTAACCCTTAGTTCTCACAAGCCCCTAGGCTTTCATACATGAAGGGGCTAATAGTTTTGTTTTTCTTTTGTCTCAAACTTCAGAAAATGTCATATCTCAAATTTAAGTGAGAGAAGATCTTGTTAGTGGTATTCATACTATATCAAATGCAAGATTAAGTTTGGTTACCAGATGCATTGTGAATGTCATCTGATAAACATTAGTATTTCTTCATTTCCAGGGGTGTAACAATTAATTTTAACAGCGATTCAATCCATATAATATTTTGTGGTGGCTGAAATGATTCATAGTAAGTGTTGGTACATTTCGAACGGTCCGATTCACTGATTTAAAATCAATCCAGGACATCTTTCCCAATACCTGGGTACTGGACATTGCAGATAAAGTTTAGCAGATTCCTTGTATTTCTTTCAAGATAATCAAGTGTAACTTAAATATGTGTGCAAACACACAAATAAACAAGAATGAATGGCAAATATTTTCATAAAATTGAACCCACTGATGTTTTTCCACATACAAATAATACAAATGGAACATTATACCACATTGTATGGTAACATAACTTTGCAAAATTAAAAGTTTCCATTGGACTGCAATGATAATAATAATAATACCAATAACAATCATAATTAGTTTTATAAAAGGCTTTTCAGGGCTTCTGAGGCCACTGTACAAATAAAAACAGATTAAAAAAAGACACAGTGAAGAGATGTTATAAATAGGATTTCCTGTACAGGCGTGTTTTGAGTCTGGATTTGAGGAGGGAGTCAGAGTTTCTTAAATCGATGATGATGGCTGAATTATTTTTGCTGCCATCACAGTGGACAACACACATGTGATGGCAGCAAAAAGTAATCATACTTAGTTGTTTTTACGTTCATTCTCATCTTCTAAACCCGTTTTGCACCTTTCAGGGTCACGGGGCTGCCAGAGCCTATCACGGTGAGTCGTGGGCGAAGGCAAGGGACATCCTGGACAGGTGGCCAGTCTGTCGCAGTGCCACAATCACACACCTATAAAAACTCACATTCACACTAAGGGAAAATTTGGAGTTACTAAAAAAACCTATGAAGCAGGTTTTTGGACGGTGGGAGGAAGCCGAAGTCCTCGAAGAAAACCCATGCATTCACAGGGAGAACATCCAAACTCTACACAGCCCCCACCCCAACACCCCTAGCTGTGAGACAAGAGTGCTAACCACTGCGCCACTGTGCAGCCCTGGTTGTTTTTTACGTTTTAGTAAAATAAACCTACTGTGCCTCAATCCAAACGGTATTTTCCAAGATCGATAATTTATTTGATTTTGTAACAATTACACAATGGTTTATAGGTCGACACGCTTAACAACTTGTCTTAGATTGTATAGGAATATAAATTGATTAAGTCAAAACAATCATTAAACCCCTATTCATTTCTCTGCATGATAACGGGGAAAACACGCACAAAAAAACAGGTATGGAGTTTTCTTTGTCTCAAATCCTATCTCAAAACTAGTTCATTTAACATACTGATTTACCCAGTCTTTTCTTTAATCGATACAAAAATTTAAACCTCACAGTGAATTACAATATGTGAATAGACCACAGATGAACAAAAATCCCTTCCCATTTTGAGTATTATTTTGCAGTTCTTTTGCCAGAGGATATACTTTTGTACCTTTCTGTGAAGGGAATTAAAACACAGTTTGTCATGATTTCAATTTTCATTTATGTTGCCTAAGGCCAGTTTGGATGACCTACAACAACTCTGTTCTCTGTATTTATTCATCAGCTTAGAAGCAAAAGAAGCTTTGATAAGATGTTAAAAAAAGACAAAAAAAATTTGCAGAAATACAATTGTGTTTTGTTAGTGCATCATCAAAAATGTGTTAAATCCTGAATTTTATATACACAACTTAAAAAAGGGGTTATATCACAGGTTACTGTGTACAACTGTTAGTGCTGAGCTGGTTTTGTTCAATACTTCTATAGTAAACTTTCTGTGGAAAACACAACTGTGTTCTATGTACCTGCTTCTGTCTGATTTACCTGATAAAATGAGCTATATGTTGCTGGAGGAAGGGGAGGATTGTAAAAGATAAACTTTATCTTTTCTCTTGTAAATTCAAACTTCCTGCATGAATCTGTGTTATTTGCTGCGGAGAATGCAAACAGGAATATTATTTGTGCCAACCTTGTCAGTAGAATGTCCTGCCCTCTTTCAAAACATACATTTTCTCACTAGAATGATGATTTTCCCAAACTGCTGATCTATCAGTTAGTCTTAAAAAGCAATATACAACTGCAGTCACTGACTAAATTATAGAAAAAAGGGGGCTATTCAAAGTGCAACCTTTCCAGTTCACCTCTGCATAGGAAGCGGGTCCAAGAAATGGCTTTCAAGAGGGGTAAAATGTACATAGTCTGCCTTGCAAAACTGCTAACTCATTAAATACAATAGTATGATTAATAACCCTGCACCTCTAAAGTCAGGCTCTAAGTGCTTACTAGATCAAACATAAACTGCCCTTTAATTTTTCCCTTCATTTAACCTCATCCATTTTTTTGGCAAGCCAGACCAGACCTAATGCAGTTAGTCTGTCAGTCCTCTGCAGTCACACATCATCAGTCAGTGGCTCAAACTGAGAAAAGTTGTCAAATTTTGACAACAAAAAGTGTCGGCATGGCTGATTCTCTACAATTAAATTCACAGCCTTGACAAAATCAAAACCAAAAATGTTTAATCAACCATTGCCTCTATCAGTTACCAAAAAGCCCTTTATGATGTAGGTTCTTCATACTGTATATTCCAACACATGGGCAACACTAATCATGAAATTTTAATTTTCAGTTCATGTTGAGTCCTGAAAACTGAACGATTCATTTCAGAAATGTCACTTTAGAAAATCCAGAAGTGTCATTCTTACCCATCACACTTCACAGAATTGCTTTAGTTAATTACTTTTTTGTGCATTTAATTAAGCAAAGTGTGCAGCTTTGGTATGAATGCAAAAGAAGCCCCCCTCTACTTTATTGCTTGATAGTTGATATGAGGAGTTTCGGTCCAACTACATTGTCTGTTAGAGATCTCCAATCTGATTTGATTTGTTTATAGGACACCATGAATAAACTTGATGGCTTATGTGGATGCAGTTTTTGAATGAATATTAGTTGTTTCTCTCTCCTAGCAGTCCTCTCAAGCAAACAAAAACAAATGATGTGACATCTTCAGTTTTACTTGAAACACGCTTTATGAGGTCTATAGATTTTAAGATGCAGCTGATGTTTTTTTTTCTGTTACTCTTGTATTAAACGATTCATTTTTACCTCAAAACATGAACTTAAAAGAATTTTGGAGATAACTGTTGGATTTCCCGAGATAACAACCCCTAGCTCTAAACCAATGCTTATAACCTTTCCTCATGGCATTGTATTAATACATGCATGAGTGCCCCCAGGAGAACGATCAAAATATTTATTTTTATAGATGATTGTAAAACTGCTGATGACTTGTTTTAATATGGCTAGCAACACGACGACATACAGCAACGTGTTGTTGTTGTTTTTTTTTTTTATTTAAACCAGAGAAATTCAAGGACATTTCCACTTTTATGGCATATTTATAGTCAATGCTGACTGAAGTTCAGTGTGGTGCAATGAATTTAAATAAAGTGCAATTACAGATGACCTCGTTTTGAACAGCAATGCAAAAAAAAAAAAACACATTTATTTAGATAGTATTTAAAATCTCCTATTAGACATCTCTTGAGATGGTTCACACGTTTAGAATCGTTCAAGCAAAAATCTGTCAATATGTTGAAGATGCTGTGTTTTTTGTGATGGATTGGTATGCAAAATAACCAACCAATTTAATTGTGTTTATAAAATGCATATGCAGAAAACATGAGGTAATAAAGCACTGCTTTTAAGGCACAAATAACAAATCTCTTTTTTCTATATTAAGAGAAAAATCTGATTCTAAATCAATATTTATCCCAGAGGAGTGCTTTTTTTCTAGCGCTTTGTTCATAGATATATATGATAATAGACCTGTAATATATAAGAAACATGTGCGAAGTAGCAAAGTTATAAATAAAACGCCAATCTAAAAATGTAATATGGTGCATTTGTTAAAAAAACACAACTTAAACTAGGTTGTGTTTGACACTGTGTAAATGCTAGTCTTCTTTATCCATGACAGAGAGAAAAAGTTTTTCCAACACTTTATTTGATCAGAAACCTTTTACAATCATTTCAAACAAGACAGGAAACACCTGTGCAAGGATTTTTCAGGAGGCATGCCGTAAACTTCAATTTATGTCATGCAGCATCTGCAATGTGCGCTTCTACTCTTACTGTTCTCTGCCAGTTGCATCAATGAGAAGACTTGTCTCCATGGTAACCCAATCATGGAGGAAATGCAAGTGGCAGAAGGGAGAAGTGTGCTGAAAACCTGTTGTTAATATTGTGACTGCTTTTTCTTTGAGGTTTTTCTCTAAACTTGATCAAACAGCGTATATTTTAGCAGCTTATGTGTCAGCAGTCACACTCCATTACCCATTGTGAAGGCACATTCGGCACCGGAGCATTTAGGAGACAGTAGCTTCATTCTTTTGCATTACCCTGTCAGCTTCCCCTCTGGGGGAATGTTGTTGCTGGGGGATTTCTGTTCGCAGATGACCAGTCTTTTCATGATGCCCTTTCTGCCAAGCATCTGATCCTCCTCTGGTGTAACAGGATCTCAGCTCTGGATATTGCATACCACATAGCTCTTTCACAAGACGGATGTGCTCACCCTTAGACCTGGTGAAGCCTCTCAAACTGTTGGTTTCTGAAGGCACTGAAAGCAAATAAAATGTTAAAGTTTTTCAAAGTTAACTAGGTATACAGTACTTCTTATTTAAAAATTAAGTAAATTGACAAATTCTTTTGTTTTTGCAAGAATTAAGAAACAAGAAAAACCTAAAAGAGATGTATATATTGAACAAAATATTACAGAAAATCAGTATGCAAGAAATGATACTGACTGGATTAGTATGCTGGCTTTAGTGTTTTGCTGAAAGCATCGCTGCGTTTGCAAGAACAGCCTCACATTGCCTCCGGCATGACCACAGAGTCTGAAGGCCCCCTTGGCTTTGTGAGATTTGAACTTGCTTTTCTAAAAGCTACATTTTCCGCATTAAAATGACCCCTGATTTTAATGATTAGACAGCAAGCAGATATTTTCAACAGAGAAAACACAAAACAAAAAATTACAAAAAAATAGATAAAATGTGTTTTGAGTCATCAACATGTTTTTACCAGCTTGTGTTGCTTCAAGTGTCTTAAAACACCTTGGTGTTCAGCAGACTGAAACCTGATGTATCTGTCAATGATGCAATGCAATATCCACTGCTAAGGGAAGACAATTTGAGAGGCTGTAACCTTGTTTTCTCCAGGATGCTCTTTGGCACTCTGCTGTGCCAATCCCCCTCCTTCCATAACCCTCATGCGAGCATTTAATTTTGACTGAGGATTGTTTAATCCCCATTTCATAACAAAAAATATCCTCGTCTCCCTTTTTTTAGCCCCTTCAAAACCTAAATGAAAAATTATTTCATCATTAAAGGTGAAACTGCTAACTAATGATTATTGAAAAGGAAATTATAATGATCAAGATGTTAATCAATCGCAATAGAAACTGAACATGATTTAAAGCATTTTTATTTCAAATATGCAATTGTTTTACAGTAAGCTTATCATATGAGAACAGATAATAAGAGAGACAGAAACTGTAACAACAGTACGATGCAAAAACAAGGAAAACACAAGTCCACTAGGTTAATGCTACACTGTAAGAGGAAAACTGCAAATAAATATTAAAAAAAAATCAAAAAACCTTGCAAAGAATTAAATCATGGAGAGTATAACAGAGCAAACATTTTTCTTGAAATATTAAGTTATTTCTGGCAACAAAGTAACTTAACTTGTATTTAGAGGCAAGAATTGCCTTTAATGAGGAAAAAAAAGAGCAAAATTCTGGAAATAATATGCATCCTTCAGAGGTCTCTGGGTATTCCAAATTTAACAATAAAATAAATATCCTATTAGCTGTGAAGATTCAGAAAAGTTCACCCCCCACCCCATCCCATCCCACTTCCTTTATGAACACCAGCTTGTCGGAGCAAGTGCGGAAGAGCATTTTACCCTCCACTGCCCAAAACATTCAGTCCCTCAGCTGCCTTTGCTCCAAGTCTAACCCGCACTGCGGATGACAGAGAGCTGCATATGGTGTTCTTGATGGGGACAGATGCATCTTTGAAGCTTGTGTGGCTCACACAGCTAAATGAGCTGGCAATAGATGGGGAAAAATAAGGTTTGCATGCTGGGTGTTATCAAGTTTAAAAATATAACAGCAACTGTTTAAGCCTCACAAATATAAAAAGAATTTGCATCTGCATTTATGAGAGAAAACAATTTCAGAAATGCGTGGGGATATTACTTTTTGACAAAAAATCGAGGGGAAGAGACTTTAGTTTTTACAGTGTGAAGCCCCTTCAAATCTGACTAACTTCCTGGTGTGAAATATATAATGTGTTACCTCATAGTTGACTTTTATTTTGTTTTTGACTGGCTCGCCACACTCCAAATATAGCAAAGTAGAAGTAGGTACTAAGTGACTACAATTAGACGTTTTTTTGCTTGTTTGGTATGCCAGCATGGTGAGAATTAAATTTGGAACTTTAACACTATATACAATACTATATAATTAATTTATATTTTGTTTTTTTGAGGTAAAAAACAAACAAAATACAGTATAGACCAAAAGTTTGGGCACACCTTCCCATTCAAATAAATGCGAAGATGTGTCCAAACTTTTCATCTGTATTGTATGTCATTGATTAGCATACATAGATTATCTGGTTAATGTTTTGCTTTCTGGAAGCCACATTCCTGCATGTTTTCCAACAGACCTTGCTCTGGCATGTTATAATTGGCAGGAAACACCTGAACCGAGTAATCAGTCATGTGTAGGGCAAGGATATCTGGAAATCATGGAGACACTCTGGCCCTCAAGCCCTGGAATTGCCCCTCCCTGGTTTAGGCAGACTCTGTTATTGCACCTGAGAATTTAAAAGGGATAATCTTTTGAGAGAAATGTGTTAAACTGAGATATGTCTAAAAACAGAATTAGAGATTAATTTAGGAATAAATTGAATAACGACTCTTAATGTTTTTGTTTTTTTGCTCCATGTTTTCTAAAGGTCAAAACACCAATTTGCCATGCTTTTAAGTATATACTATTTGCAGCAGTTGCTCACCTCTGCCCCTCCAAATTAATTAATTAGATGAAATTTTTTTCTTTTTGTTTTTTTCTGTATGCTCAGAATTCTAATGTCAGGAAATCTCAAGCTGTGAATACCAATCAAGACATAAGGTGCAGCATAGCAGCAGCTTACAGCAGGGTTAGTCATCTCAACATACGTACATAAAGTGAAATGAATGTTTGAGTTGTCCTGTTCAAAATAAGGACTACAATTTTGAAAATTCATTTAAATGCCTAAAAAAATACAGCTCATAATATTGCAGTGGATGGAATATTTTTTCTATGTTTTAATTTCAAACTGAAGATAAATAATAATAATAAAAAAAAATTAAATAAGAGGGCAATTTTGCTTGGTTTAAGAAGCATGATGTAACGTATAATACCACAACTTGGAAAAAACAAAAATAAAATCAAGACAAAAAAAAAATTTACCTGTTTTTAAAAAGCTCTGTTGCAAGCCTTTTTTATTGGATGCTTAACCATTCAAATTGCAGTAAATGTTTTAGTCTATTTTTTAATCAAATTTTTTAACCAATCCCACATGCATGGCGTATCTTTGCAGGTACCTCACACACTTCCACCCTTTACAGGAGTAAAACAGTTTAAATAATACATCAAATTTGAAATTTCCATAAGTAATGACCTAATTGCAGAGCTGTTTAGTCATTGTTCTTAACTTAACCCCTTACTCCATTTAATACTTTTTTGAAACAATCAACTTCAAAATTACAGTGCAGAGACTTGAAGACGCTGTATTTGGGGGAATTTAAAGAGCCACATCACATTGATTTGAGTCACAATTATCTAACAGATTAGAGTTTGTTCGTTGTTAGACACAAGAGACACATCTGAGGCAGCGTTGGTGGTTGAATTAAATTGGAACACTTACTTTGCATGGCAAGCTCCTCCCTGCTGTGCTTGTCAGCACCTAATCATGTGCAATACCCTAAGAAGCATTCAAACTCCTTTCAAATTAACTGTGTGAGCCTTGTCCTAAAAACTGTACATCAAACACCTGTGACCTACACTTTGGTGCTTGATGTGGCTCCCTGGGGCAGCTTTTGTCCACAGTTCACAGTCTGTAGAGCTCACGTGGAGATAAAGTGCTCATCTGTCCCATTGTCCCAGAGATGTGGGATGTCAGCTTAATAGATGTACTTCAATAAATCTTTTTAGAAATCCTTGGAGAAAAATTGAGTGTGACACTTAGTCTGCATGGGCGGCGTTGTCCTTTTAACGCAGCAGCAGGTCGGATCTAAAAGAAATTAAGGGCTTTTTCTGAAGTTTGACAGAGTCTAAATCTCTTGGCTCCTGCGGACTGTTTCATACAAAAGTGGACACACATGCTTATAGTTTATTGTAGAGAGTAAAACTAACAGCTTTAGGAGAGACTACTCAACAAAATTGTCAATCTCCAGTTTTCTTAGAGCAAACCTTCTTGAAAAAACATAAATAAATGACCTGTAAGAATCAGTCCACCTTTCTGGAATATGAGAGCATGTTACACCCCTGTCTAGGAGTTTGTAAATGGGTGTAACATAAAGGTAAAAAGGAAAATTAAATTTACCGATGACTCATAAACTCTCACGGGATCCAGACTGAAATTAAGCTGGGAATTTATTTACAATGAAAAACTCAAAGCTATACAAAAACAACCAAACCCAAATCACAAGGACCAAAGCCTCTAACAATGTTTGTCAAAATTCTCTGCTGCTGCCAGCTGGAGAGAGAGGGGGGTTCCAACAGATGATGTGGCAGTTTTTTAAGCTGCCGCTGGAAGTCCACAGCCAATCAGGTGCTCCGGACACTGTGGAATCCAATTTGCACACTATAGGAGTGAAATAAAAAGGAAAGACAGAACCTCCCACTGCAGCAGAAAACTAAAGAAAACAGGTACAGAAAAACACTCCAAATATACAAACAAAACAATATTATGGCCACAGCCGTAACAGAGCACAAGGTAAGAGAAAGTCCCTGCAACAATGACCTAAGGTCATTTAATTAGCATGGAGTTGCACTGCCTAGTTTTATGACCGTTCTATTCAAGGTATGTTTGAAATTGACTCCTGAACCAGCAGCTATACCTATGAAACATCATTTCTTTTTGCTAGATCATTTGTGTTACCTAAAAGTCCCCCATGACATTTTTTTTTTCCATAAAACATTCCCAATGCGGTCTTAATTATGACTATGAAGTTTTTAACCCTCCTGTTATGTTCGTTTGTGAGGAACAGAGATGATGTTCCTGGGTCAATTTGACCCGGTGAAGGTTTTATTAATTAAAAGATGTCTGAAACCCAAAAAATCCTAACAAGCAGTGTGAATATGTGATTACTAACTTCATTACTAATTATTGTATCAAAACTTAGTGAAATGGTGTTCCTTACCTCTAACAGCTAGTGGTTGAATTATTAGATAATTCACTCGTTCTAATTTTTTTTTTGAATTTTTCACTACTGTATTACTTTTGAAAGACTAACATATAAAATGCAATAGTTTTACATAACATTGAAACATAATCTTGAAATTTTGTTTTACATTCATGCACTGTTAACCAGAAAAAAACAAAATCACAATACAACAGCCAAGCAACCGCAGTATGAAGTTGTGTGTGTGTCTGTACATATACACAGCACAAGAGTGACCAGTCATCACACTGTGCTTTGTGCAAATTAATTCTACACATTTCGCACAGGTCATGCTTGTCATGACCCCCCCGGTCGTCCCCCCAACTCCATCTGGATGAAGCTCGTCTGCTGGACTTTAAATATGTAGTTGTAGGGTTAGATAAGTTAATTATTCTCTATGAGTTCTGGTAAATCACCTGTCCGTCCTGGGGGAGGATCCCTCCTTCATGTGGGCCCCCCCTAAGGTTTCTTTGTTTTTTCCGGAATCCATTTTTTTCAGGAGTTTTTCCTTACTGCGATTTTATGTTTTACTTTTTCAGTTACCGATACGAAGCCCATTGAGACGACTGTTGTTGTGAATTTGGGCTATACAAATACAATTGAATGGAATTGAATTGAATTGAATTGAATTGAGTTGAATTGAATTGAATTGAATTGAATTGAATTGAATTGAATTGAATTGAATTGAATTGACATGGTCATATGAGTCACTACCATCCTAGTTGGCCCTGGCACTGTCTTTATATTTTTTTCTGCGGACAGGTTTTTCTGACGCATATTTGGGGATAAAGACCAATGTACTTCACCATTCTTTGATATGAATGTCTTGCTTGGAAGACCAGGAATAAAAATTCCTTTATCTGGTTCAAAATCAGAAAAATTGGAATCAGAATTCAGCTCAAGATAGTCTTCTGATCATGATCAGTGATGACTTCCAGAGCCTCCTGGACTATCATCGTTCTGCTTCTGCTGCTCATTTTGTGAAGTTCTGACTGTGTAATGTTGGAAGGACTCCCATGCAGAAAATCTTTTATATGTTTTGCCCCTCCCCTGTTGAGTGTCCACTGAATGTGGGTTGAGTTTTCCCGCGAGAACATAAATGGTTCCTATCAAAAGTCATTACACCTAGGCACCTGTGTGTGTGTGTGTGTGTGCGTGCGTGTCTGCGTGCATGGATGCGTGTGTGTGTGTCTATGTGTGTGATTTGGGTGAAATATGTCTCACAGCTGCAAACAAAGTAATACTACTTTTAATAAGACATCCTTGTACCTCCAGTTTGACTGCCGGGTCAAATTGACTCGAACACGATCTATGTGATGTAAACATGCAGGGGGGGGGGGGGGTTGCAAGTATGTGAGATGAACCAAATTCAGAGTATATGTTTATTACACTAATTAAGACAAGCAGAAGAAGTTTCATGCTGAAAAAATACTTTTAACTATTTTTCCTAGATGTTCAAACTTTAAAACGGGTCAATTTGACCCGCAACATAACAGGAGGGTTAACCAAAATCCCACAGCCTAAATGTCTTACAAAGCCATTGGTCATGTTTATCTGAAGTCACTGTTTCCAAAATCTCCTCTACATGGCAGCACCAATGGGCGTGGCCATTGGTGCCACCAATGGCCACGCCCATTGGTGCTGACCTTTGTAGTCCCACTACTTTTCTGTGTCTTTGCTCTGTCTTGCATGAGCGAAGAGCTTGACATAAAGGGGGGGCACAAACAACCCTGACTGACAGTATCTATTCTCAGATGTTTATCTTCGGAGATAAAGAGACGACACTTAAAAAAAAAATACTTGCACAGCAAATAAAATGAAATGCTATAAAGAAAGTGACTATTGCACATGATTTTTCTAAATATGTGCTGCCCGTGCTGAACCTCTTTCCAGTGCGGTGCAATTCATTTAAATTATTTCCAGATATTCATACCCTATGCATGGTTTATTACCTGGATTAAGTGTTTCCAGGCAATTAGGATATGGCAGAGCAGGGAAGGTTGGAAAAAAAATCACATCAAACAAATCTTTATGTATACAGCACTTTTAATATACAACATAACACAAAGTGTTTTACACCAGAAAAAACACACAATATAAAACAAGGACAACAATATAAAAATAAAAAAGCCCCCATCCCCATCACCCCTGACCCACACAACACCTAATTCCATTCACGTCTCCCACCCCCTCAAATGATGGAGAAAAACATTTGGGAAAGCAGTGAATGTGACCCTATAGGTCAAGGGTGCTCATTACGTCGATCACGATCGACTGGTTGATCTTCAAGAACATGAGGGTAGATCGCAGGTCAGCAAAGAGAAATAACCACAAAAAAGTACTTCTAAAAAATCCACCAGCCAATCAAAATCCTCAGTGAGAAGTACGGGACATGATTGACATGCAGAACGGCCAATCAGACATATTCTGAAACATACGTCACTGCACATGGGTGTTTAAATTCAGTGAGCGCAAATTCTGTCTGTCATCAGAAAGTCGCTTTCTCTCCCGCGGCAGGTCAATTCCCCGGCAGAAGACCACTCCGGACAACCGGAGTGTTTATTGAAGCCGACCCCCTTTTTGTTATTGGCTCTGCAGTTTTCGCCCGATAAATACGAGCTCATTAAGGAAGGGTTTTTTTTTTCCGTGGCACGCGCTTCGTACCCAGCCATCAGCGCCTTTGAAATGCCACGCTCCCCGCATTGCTTGGTTTACAACAGAGAATGACATTTGATAGTCGCTGCTTTCTGTCTTAGTTAATAAAACGCCTCATCTGTTAATACAAAAGTATCTTTGTGTAATCTTACTGTGGAGTTTTCAATCATCAGTACATAAACAACAATGTACAAATAAACATGTAACTCATAAACAAACATTTACTAATAGTACATTTAAATAAATAATAAAATACTATTTCGTAATAGAATATATATATATAGTTGCTCACCCTTTTTTAAAAGAGTGGTAGTAGTTGCTCCAGATGGTCATTGGGTTAGTCAATGTTTTTTAGATGGATGCAGGCTCCAACCCCCCCACCCCCCACCCCAATAAGCGCTTGTCTCAACATTAAACTTCAGTTTTGTTTAACTTATCAGGGAGCTGTTTTCCAAAGCCTAGTTCTCAAGGCTAAGCAGGAAATATCCAAGACTAATGTCTCTATTCTCTCTTTACAAGTATGAAGCAGATTTTGTCATGTTGTTGGTGGAACACAGTTGTTAGGGGCACATAGCTAAGCTATTACTAGACATTACAATAGTTTGAGTGTGCACTGCAGCTCATTTTCCAGCACAGGCTGTGATGGCAGCAAACAAGATAGAGGGAGGCACCTAGCAAGAAAGCAAAATCAGCAGCTCACAGGCTTCCTAGACCACAAGAACAAGCAATCCCAGTACAGTCAGCCTAAACATTTTTAAACCAATATGTCTACCTTTAAGATTGAATTTTTAGCTTTAAAAAATATGTAACGGCTATCAAAATCTAATTATGCAGGATTACAAAAAATACTAAAATGTAGATCTTGCTATAATTTATTAATTTCAATTTTCTTAGACAGTTTTCTTTTTTCAGCCGATTAATTATGTTAATGTTTCAGATTCAAGTGGCAGAAGCGATTAAAATAATAGGTATTATGTTCTGACTAAAGGTTGTTTCTCCTCCTCTGTGGCTTGTGCTGTAATGAATTACTCAAATGCTTTTCTCCACTGTGGTGAATTTTAAACCAGCAGACTTTTGTCTCTGCATTATAGTGGGTTTTTAAAAAAACAGCTGGTATTTACAGCTGCTGTATTTAAAATCAAAGGCTTCTTCTTTTTGTTAAAAATCAACCACATACGGCTTGGCTTTAAGTTAACACTGACCTTAAATATGTGTCTCCTTTTACTTTTTCTTTTCAGTCGCTGCTATTCTGCCTAAGAGCTTTGAAATAAGGCCAAAATGAACCACTAGGATCTAACTTTTTCTTAACTAAAATATATTGTAAAATCAAGGAATTCAATCCTTTTCAGTTTTTGGAATCAACCAAATTTTGAATAAATACTCATTTAATTTTGTATTATTAGACTAAAGGATGTGTTTTAGTCACAGCCAGTGCAGAAAGCTACATTCATTTCACATCATTAACATATGCAATACTGTTATAAACCTCACTTACATGATTTGACTGCTAAATGTCATTTTCGATTGGGCTGCAGGCATTTATGTTTCTAGGATTTAAAAAAAATGTCACCTCTGAAAGGTTCATGTCTTACTTATGTTTAAAGGAACTTATGTAACTAAATTCCCAGTTTTTATTGTAAACTATGGCTGCATCCATCTAACATTTGAGTTCTCAAAATAGAAATCATTAGGATGGAGTGACTAAAAGAACAATCTGAGCCCAGCAAAAAAGGCAAAACGCATGAAACAGGCTGACAGAAATGCAAGGCTTGCAACGAAATCCATCACAGTTTTGTGATCTGTTTACCAGTCGCATACTTCTGGGGGTGTGCATATCATAATATGACATATGGCACTGCACTGGAATACAGTAATAAACTGAAAGTATATATTTTGCAGGTTCTGCAAAGTATGTAATTTTTAAATTACATACTTGTGTAGAAACACAGAATACATATACATGTATTTCTTCCTAGATCATAAATGTTGCATTGTTGAAGCTGTTATTCAAAGAATAGTTTTTCATATTGTTTTATTCTAAAAAGACTTTCTGGATGCCTTAGTCTACTTCTGAGTTCTGGGGTGGAAGGTGGTCAGGACTCTTTGCCATGTGACAGGCAACTTTTTGAAGCTGGTGGGGATTGTGGGTATATTTTGAAGTTTGGACCTTTGGCATGCAGGGCAGTTGTCTGTACCCAAAATGCACCCATGTTACTTGTTTATTCACCTGCTGGAAAGGATACATAAATGTAAATAAATGATTGCATTCAAAGGACTGAGGTCATCCATTTTCACAAAGTATGTGTGAAAACCTTGGCAGTATTGTCATATTTTTTTGATGATGCTGCATGCAAGTATTCGTCTTTACACAAGACTTAAAATGTGCTATTACATGCAAAAACATCTTTAAACCTTTTCTCAAAGTAGATACATCGGAATTGAGCGGAGCAGGGAGCTTTTGGTCTGCTGATTGTAGTTTGTACATAAAAGCTACAGACTTTCCAAACTTTTCATCTTCTTCCAATGCACAATGATTTGAATATAGAAATTCTCAGAAAAAGAGGTTTAATCTTAGTTTTCTTTATATATGTCCTTCAACATGACAAAAAAAAGGTCTTTAATAGGTCAAGGTTACAATCTGACATGACTGGCATTTATATGTATCCTTTTTTTATATCTCTCCAATATCAAAGGAAGCTATATTGTGTTATTTTAAGCCTAATTAAAATGTATATTAATATATGACAGACTTAACATTTGTGTAAGTTTAGACAAGTCACGTTAAAGTCAGTCAATTTCTTGATTATCTCAATCTTACCATACACAGTTTTTCAAGTGTCTTTTCTAATGGATTGGTTTCATTGTTTGGTTCAATCCAGGGGCGGTTAATTTTAGCTGCTTAGGAGCACTCTCAAAGAAAAAAAAACTTGCCAACATAAAGAAATAGAAATCAGGGGTTAAAATCGGCCACTGATGTCGCAAGCAGTTTTAAACATTTTGCCATGAAACAATGTGAACAAACAAAACTTCCAGCTGTGTCTCTGTCCTTAAAAACTTGCATACCCAACAACCAGGTACAAGCATCACCTAGGAATTGCTGATTCCTTTTACAGTCAAAGAAAACGTATGTTTGAATTCAAGAGACTATTTATCGTTGGTGTTGCTCCTAGGTATTACGGCAGACATGCTTTGAATTTCACCAATGCTCAGACACAAAATCTGCTGCAGAATGTTGGCTGTTAGATTTCTAAAGATTTCCTGACATTCTGGGTTCAAAATGTCCAGTGCTAGAGACATGCCAAATTAAAATCTGGTCATTTAAGGGGGGTGAGGGAAGAAATGTGTTACATTTTTTTTTTCAAAAACAGTAACAATTACATTTGGACCCCTGTGTACTACATACTTATAGTTCTGGATCTAAATACAAAAAAATCATAACAGATATGCTTACCTTATATAACTATTTGTACCATTTGTATACACCAGTCTCCCCATATTTGCAGGAGTTTGGGACCAGAGACATCCGCAAATATGCAGAATCCCTGAATGTGGGGAGCCCCCACATCAGAGGCCGAAGAATGTCCGTCACCAATCCTTACTAATCAAAAACCCTTCTGAAACATTTCTGATGCTTTGTAAAACATTTATTAAAGAACATTGAAAAAATGCTCAACATAAAGATTTTTTTTCTTTTATTCAGAGCAATAGGCTGTACCGTAGCGTACTTCATAAAGAACATTAGGAGTGTAACTCTGTGTCTTAAAATCCGGAGCCAGTGCTTCCTCCTTCATCAGTTAAGTGCAAGAGGGCATCTTCTTCCAGAAGAGGCTGGTTTCATCCATCACTCATTAATCTGGATGATAATTATTCTTCACTATTATCTTCTTCAGCATTTTAGAATATTTTCCGGCCGCTTCTGAGGCAGCTGATGCCATTTCTCCGTACAGGGGCAGAAACTTTGGTTACAGCAATTCATGAACCGGTAGAAATAGCTGTATATATTCCTTAGCAGCCGGCAAGAAAGCCAACAGGCCAGCGTGGTCCTCACTCCGCTCCCCCTCCTCCCTCTCACCACCTCCCTCGGACGCAAAAGTCTCATTCAAGTGTCTTGAGCTGAGTTTTTGTAAAGAACTGGGGGAGTCACGTGATTGAAAAAAAATCTACGAATGTGTGAAACCGCAACTAATGAAACATGAATAAGCAGGGGAACACTGTATAACTATTTGTACCCCAATCCCACTAGCATAATAACCTTCCTTAAAAGATCATCGTAAAATATTTTGCCCATGTAGTGCATCATCAGTCCATCATTCCAGGAAAGCCTTTTGTGGAAAGCTCGTTTTCAAAATGGCTGCATCCATGAAATCTCAAAAACACTTATGTATACAGGCGGCAAAATATTGTGCTAATTTTCAAAGCTTTATGGTGAGAGTAACATTATTAGTTTTTAAAATGACTACTTCCTGTAGTGAAAGATTAGAAAATGTGCCGATAATAATACAGTTACACAATGTTAAAAATGTGTCCATCAAATTTGAAACAGTGGGTAAATAAAAAACTGATAATGTAATGTTTTGATATATATATATATTTGTAGATTTATATTTCTGTTTTTCATCAAAGGTTTTAAAAACGTATGTTACTTTAAAAATATACATTTTCTGTCAATTTTTTGATGTACCACTCCAACCATCCCACATGTTAAAATGTATAGATAGTATCTGTGTATTATCATGCAGTAGAAATAAAATTCCATTTGTCTTGGTTGGTAATCTGTGGAACAAATTTGACTTGAAAATTATACCCAACAGTTTAGCTTCCAAACACAAAAATGTCATAATATTCAGCCTACAACTTTAAGAATCCCAGCTCTGGATTATGAAGGATAGAAATATGTTGAGGAATATATGCGTCATTTTTAAGCGTTTTAAGCAACGAGTTTACACTTCCCTTTTTACTTGTTAAAATATAGAAAAAAAACAGCATCATACAACAGAAAATTCATCCCACATTATGCCAAATGCATGTGAATAACATCAGTTGTGAACCCAGCAGTAAAGACAGATTTGATGAGGGCTCAACCCAGATGATATCCATCAGTGGATGTTAGGACAGGGTGTCTGTTCAGAGGAGCTCGTTGTCGTCAGAGATGAGTCACAGAGGTTTGGTTCACTGATCAGCACCTCCACCTCAGCCCCCTGACACCCCTTAATGCGCATACACTCTGGTGTCAATCTGTCAGAAACAAATGGGGTGAGGTACTGTCGGGGAAGAATGTGCAGCGTCAGCATAGGCGACCTCAGCCTGTACCCACTGACTAAAGTGTCATCATCCTGACTACACAGACAGCGGAGTCAAGTCTTCTGTCACACTCATACGCATCTATTTAACTATGCATCCATCTGTCTTCACGACTGCAGGCATGTTTGTTTTGTTTTTGCACAGCAAGGATGTCATTTCAAACTACACAATTAAAAAACATATCGGAAACATGATCATGCCTTTCATATCAAGTTGCACAGCCAACGCAGGATGGAGATAGGAGCTGAAACTGCCCTTGTAAAAGATAAAGGAAATGCCTGGTTTGCTTGGGGTATAATATAAATAAAAATATGTTTTCCTAATTTTTCAAATGAAACGTTTTACTCAATTGAACATGCATAATGGATTACATTCATAAAGAGGAATTTTTGTATTAGCATGAAATACTTGGAGTAGTTGCCATATTTCTTGGTGCAATCAGAGCACAACAGAGCGGCAACAAAGATCAGTATTTAAAGGAGATTTCACCATTACCAATTGCAGTCATTTTCAGTGGGGACAATACAGAAATCCCACTTCAAAATTATCTACTTTCTGTTGTCCCAGAACTCCTTTAGAAGGTATTTACACTTACACTGATGAAAATTGGTCATTTTCTGTTATTCCTTAAGGGATTTCTATCATCCACAATCTTTTTTTTTTTGATAAATGAGTTTGAAAGGCTGTTCAAAAAAAGACAGTAATTTAAGAAAAAAAAACGCCTTGTAATCACTGGGATAGGTTTTTATAAAAGCTTAATGAGCTTTAAGTTGGTTCTGTAAAACCTAAAATGACTAGACTTTAAGTGAAATAAGCCTATATTATAAACTGAGCACAGGATTGCATTACGCCACATTGTCGGGCATCTTCATTTTACCCCCTGAAAAACATGAAAAAGGAAACGAGATAAAAGCGAGTTCTGAGAACTCCAATTAAAATATGTATGTGTTTGAAGGTATGCCTTTCATCCCATCTGAGTCATTAAAACAACGTATGTGCTCGCTTCTGGCCTAGCTTCCCTTCAGCCCAAGCGCCAATTATAGTACAGGTGATTTTCTCACCTAATTCTTATTCCTGCACATTCTTTGAATCAACACGTGTAAACCAAATGATATATCCCTGCAGTATCACATCACTGGTACAAGTTCTGCTCCTCCAAGACAATTATTTTGGAAATGGATATTGACTTTATAAAAAATGTTTCAAAGTTCTGCTCCTGGGGAGCCTTGGTGAACCTCTTTGATGCTTTCATTTAAGTGCAAGGCCATGTTCTCTGATTGCCATGGAAATGCTTCAGTGACCTGATAAAACCTGATTAGTTTCAGCCTGGAGACTTGAGACATTTCTTAAGCACTACCCCCACATTTTTCAGCGTGGCTTTCATCAGCTGTATCAGATTTCCAAACCCTGCAGTCGAAGTCTTTGGAAAGATTCAATAATGTTTTATAACAGCTGCTAAGTCAGCCAGACGCCCTGGAATCTGAGCTCCAGAGCCATAGTGCACTTTAAAGAAAAACTGTTTGGGATTTGTTTGTTGATTGAATGCACAATTGGCTGTGGAGAAAAAAAATATGCCCAAAATAGTTAGTTTACAACATTTCAACTGTGAGGGAAAATGCTTTGAATACACAAAATACCTTCAAGGAAATATGAGCAGGAAACTGGAGCTTTTTTCTAAGTTTGCATTTCAAATGTTTCTAAGATAAGGCATCTCAAAATTGCAACAAAGAATCAAATGAACATGAAACAAATCATTAGTATAAGTTGATTTAATTCAATTCAATTTTATTTGTATAGCCCAAAATCACAACAACAGTCGTCTCGATGGGCTTCGAAGTAAAACATGAACTCAAAAGGATCACGAATACAAAGAGTTCAATAGGAAAATACAAAAATGAACTAACAAACTGACTAAGCTATACTGGCATCCCTGCCCTTAGACCCCCCTTCGCGGTAAGGAAAAACTCCCCAAAAAAACGGATTCCGGAAAAAACGAAGAAACCTCAGGGGTGCCCACATGAAGGAGGGATCCTCCCCCAGGACGGACAGGTGATTTACCAGAACTCTTAGAGAAGAATTAACTTATCTAAATCTACAACTACATATTTAAAGTCCAGCAGACAAGCTTCATCCAGTCCTGGTTGCGGGGACAATCAAAGGCGCGAGTCGAGCCGGAGACAGGAACCACAGCTAGGAGCAGGAGCAGAGACGATGTACTCGGTCAGGTACAGAGCAGATGCTGCCAATCTACTTTTAAAAGCATTAACAAGCAAGATTCACCTGATCCTATAGGTTTTAATGAACTTCCTCCTTAAAGATGCTAAAAGATGGCATCTTTAAATCAGAGAAAAACCCAGCAAAAAAATAGAGAAAAGAAATTAGCTACTATTTAGCATATTTATAGAAAAAATAAATGTTGATGCATCTCTTCCTGCTAATAATCTGTTCAAAAATCTATGAAACTTTGTTTGGAGATATTGAAAAAATAAAAACACAAAAGAAAAAGAGATCCCAAGCATATGGCAAAAAGTGCATTGCTTTTTGACCAAACCATTTAGCATGTTGAACCTGACTTTAATCCCTCATAGGGGATTCACGGGAAAGCTTTCCATTTGCCAGCAGAACACTTAGGGGGAGGCTTTTTAATCTCAGTAACAGCCTTGTTGTGAGCTTGCTCTGCCAGTATTAATGCTTTTGTAGATTAGGCACAGCAAGGGGGCACGCTAGGGGTCAGCGCTGAAAGCAGGTAGTACAAGCAGATTTTTACCCCCACCCACAACTGGCCAACAGCTGGCTTTACAGCCTGCTCCTGGCCCCGCTGATTAGATGAATCACCTCGGTTTATCCCATAAACTCCCTCAACCCTGACCGGGAAGTTCATGAAGCATGGACATGCTCTTGCCAGAATGGAGGCTGCAGTGAATGAAGCCTCCATGCAGCTACAACTGCAGACACCCCTTAGGTTAAATTTCAGCTTATTTAAGGTGTTTAAAACAGAAAGCTAAAATGTAGAGACACAAGGATTTGATGAAAGAAAGCACAGATTTGCGCAGAAAATACCCAAGACAAGAAACAGTATACAGTGAAAGAAACCTCATCCATAAGGTCCATGTTTCCATTCTCCGTGTTGCCGCTGGGCCTGATGTTTCAGAAACACGTTGCATTCAAATTAAACAGGGGTAACTAATTGTACATTTCAACTGCAAAGCCTGCCTATGGGGCAGTTTGGCAGGATGGTGTGTAAAAGGATTTATATGTGTCTGCTTGACTGAGAGGAGCCAATGGATGTGCATGCCAAATTGCATGCCTCTTCTGAGTTTGTGTTAGAGAAATAAATAAATAATGGCTTTACATTTGCTTTTCTACTGACGCATTGGTGGCTTTGATAAGTGCTGATTACCGGAGATTTAACCTTTTTTTGGAGACTTCCTATCCAAAAAGGAAACTGGAACATTGCTCATGAAAAAAAATGTGACTGTCTTTAGGATGGTTTGTTAATCTGTTCATGTCAGTGTGTATGTTGTGTATTTATAAAGAAACCATGGTTATTTGTGATTGACCTCTGTTTTTGGCAAATTAAAATAAAGTCTCCATACAAACGATAAACTAAATTAAAAAAACAACAACAAAGAACTCATTCACATTGATCATTATATGAGTTTAATTTTACACTGACATAAGATCATGTCAATTCCAACCACTGATGAATGAAAAATGTATGTTTTTACTCCCTTCAAAAGTGTCATTGATCACTAGGAAACCACTAATAACAAAGATTTTTATAGTTTTATTATAGAATTTATTCATTTTTTGTGGTTCAATAAAAAAACTATAAATGGGTTGAAAAATACTAATAATTAAGTTGACCTGCAGGTTTAAACATGTTTTCAAGCTCTGAAACAAGTTAGAAATGTGCAGGCAAAACATCCATTTAACAGTAATCTCTGGAAAAGATGTGCTCATTAAAAGTGACAGAATGGTGTTTGAGACATTTGTGAGATTTTGACAGAACTGAAGACATTTGATAGCAAAAAAAGTAAAATACTACACATGGTCACTGACATCTGAATGCATAGGGATGTTTTATATTGTTACTACTTATTAAGTTTTTAATTAAAATGATGGAATGGGAATGACTAGATATTTTCTATTGTGAATTTATTAGAACCAAAGGTATCATAATGCAGCTGATAACTTAAGCAGCTCAGAGCCATAAATCTAAAGCAGTGAAAGTATGTGTTCTGCAGTTAAGAGTACCTGCATGGATGAAAACATGCTGTCGCATATTTCAATGTTTGTTGCATTGGTTCAAACTTGCAGTAAATTAACATTTGTTTTTCTTTCTGTGCTTATGTTTCATTTATCTGTTTTCTGATTGGGGGAACAAAACTGTTTGGGAATGATTAAATGTGAGCATAATGATGCATAAGGGGTGTGAGAGAGGAACAACACATGCAGTTATGTACAACCGACACCGAGTTGGTATATATAGTCAATTAAAATCTCTGACTGAAACCTTTTAACACTTTAACTCTCTTTATATTTTGTATGTTTTTTTTTTTTACAGTAAAACTATCTTGTTTCAAAATATATCTTCTTTTGTCATTGTGTATATCAGCCCGTGAATGAAACAAAAATAGTATTCTTAATTTAATGTTGGACAAGATTAATTAAAAAGAAATGGCAGCAGCTTTTTTATGGAAAAAGATTAGGTTGGCATCTTAAAAAGAGCTGTGTTTGTGTATTTTGTGGTGCCTTGCAAAAATGCTGACTGCTCATCTACAGCCAAATATAAGACAGTTCCAACAAAAATAAAAAAAAACAAAGTAGAAGCAGATAATAGAAGCTTATATGTTCTCATTGAGGACAAGCATATTCTTTGATATTTTATAAAGGAAATCCATTCAATGAGCACACGCAGATTCAAACAGAAAACCTTAATTTCAAAGCCAGTGGAAATTGATTAATGCATTCTCTTTGAAGGCTGTTATTGTTGCCAATTTGTGCTGAGGTCTACTTTCAGATTCAAGCCTGCATTATGAAAGCAGTATGATGCAGACAGAAGGACCTGTTTAGCACAAACAAAGACATTTTTTTATGATCAAAAAGCAGAAGTGCAGCCTATGCGGATCTGCTTCGCTGAGTTTAAAATATGAATTATCTATAAGCAAATAAACAACTGCAACAGCAGATACAGTTTGGGTGATTTATTTTTACAAATGGAAAAAGAAAGACTATCCATCTTTGTGCAGTCATAGACTATAACAGCTTTATTTTTATTGGGGTCATGGAGTTGCTTGAAAGGTTGCCAGTCCATTTTATGGAAAGAAAAACAGCAAAGGATCACTTTCTGTTGTAAATTATATAAAAATCAACCACGACCTCTGTGTGGCTTTTTTTTCTTTTTCTTTTTGGACAACATGAAATGTTGACGGTGACACCTATATATACATTGGTCCGGGTGAATTCTAGATTCTGATTGGCTGATGGGTGTGGCTCCCACGAAGGAGGGTTTAAGGGCAGGGATGCCCAGTTTAGTTTAGTCTGTTTAATTAATTTAGTTTAGCTATTACATATAGACTTCATGTTCCTATGATTTTATGTTAATTTACAAATCCGGTATGCAGCCAATTGAGACGACTATTGTGATATTGGGCTATATAAATAAAATGAAATAGAATTGAAGAATCAACAGTGATAGTGCACTCCTAAAAAGAAGTTCCGTTCACATAGCTTAAATGTTCTATATCACTGCGCTAGCTTCTTTAAAACAAACTTTTGCTTCATCATCTGAACAAAAAGAAGCGGTAAGAGGGAGACTTTTTCTCTGAACTGATGCTTTACTTAACCTTTTGTGACGATCAGAATATATATCGCTTTCCTTTGCCGCTACCGTCGAGGTCATAAAAACGTGTCGCACCACGTAACAAATAGTCTGCTTTTAGTGAAAAAAGCGATCCAAACCGAAAAACAACAAATATAAAGTGCAAAAAACTGATTAAATATAGTTTTTTTTTTTTTTGTAAGGGCCTATTGTATAAGCGGGATAATGGCCTTTGAAGTATGCATTGTCAGAAATGTTCACATTTCGCTGAAGCAACCGTCCTCTGCGAAGGT
This sequence comes from Oryzias sinensis, assembly GCA_037389245.1. NCBI lineage: Eukaryota > Metazoa > Chordata > Actinopteri > Beloniformes > Adrianichthyidae > Oryzias > Oryzias sinensis. The sequence continues at coordinate 12,461,101 of CM074498.1, read as the reverse complement.
TCAGGCGTGCGTTAAATTCTGACAATCCACAACAACAATAAAACAATAAAAGTGGTTCTTTTGCATTTTTTCAGCAGCAGAATCAGCGGATTTAAGTTGAATGTTACTACTGTATAGTGTTGTATTTCAGTGCAAGGCTAGTTTTTCTGCTTCAGAATTTGCTGGAATTACATTAATTGCGTCAACGGTTGAAGAGTTACAGTAGTAAAATAAAAATGTATACACTGAAGTTAAAGTTTAAGGGTTAACAGCCTATTTGTCTGTTGAAATGGGGGAGGGGCATTAGAGCATATAGGTAAAGGACAATACAACAGATGATCCTGTGCTCTTTTATGTACACAAAAACACATTCTGCAGAAATATGTCAAGGTTTCTTGACCCTAGTGCCACTCTGTGGCCTTGAATGAACCCATATTATTCACATGTTCAGCACGTTTGGTACTGTCACACTTTAATCACCACAGATAGGTTTATGGTGTTCAATATCATAACTTTTTATTAGTAGCAACGACCAAAGGCTTACCGGTATTTCCTTTTCATCTGTACATTGAACTAAACATGACTCTAATTTGACTGTGTCCGGACAAACAACTGTCCCACAGTTGCTTTAGCTTTTCCTGCAACATCGGCTGCTTTACTACAAGGAGTTGTGTAAGTCTACCGAACATAATAACGTCATTTCAGGGGTATGGGGATGCTCATGAACCCTAACCATAATGTGAAAAAGTCTAGAAGTTTGGACTTTTCAGCAATTAAAAACTGTCCTCATATAAAAAGAGTTAAATAAAAAGCACTCCAACAATTGTCTTTAATTTGATTCTAAACAAGGCAAAAAAAGATAAACTGCAATCATATCATTTTTAACATCTTGTGTGTATAAAAATATATAGAAAGAGAGAGATGGAGGATTACACATAGATAGTGTCTGCTTTTTTTTTACTTCAAGAATCTTAATGTATGGTGAATGAAACTCAATCATATGGTTATTATATATGTACTTTCTCTCCTGCTACCCTATTACCTACCTTTCAGAAAGATCCGTGCTATTTATTTGTGCCTGTGGTTACTTCTTGGCAAAGAAGTGTAGGATAAGGTGGCAGGGCTGCTCATCTGTGAATAGACTCCTGACGAGTCAGACACTCCTGAAAACCACCCATAAAGAACTGAGAAGGGCGGAAAGATGCTTACAGATGCAGTAAGTGTTGTTGAAGTGAACTGCAAGTGCTGCTGGAGGAAGCATTGGCCCATTCAGGAGAGTCTCAAGCTTTGTGTTGATTCATTACTCTATTAGGCCTTGTGACAAAGATAAGGACCAGCATGTTTCAAAGTGATAGCTGACCTCTGCGTTTTACCTTGACTGCTAAAAACAAACCAACTGTTGTTATTATTTTTTTAAACACATATTTATTTGGAGACAAACATAAATACACTTGTGCATGAAGAAAATCTGGAAAAAGGAAAAACTGACGAATAGTGCACACACAGAAACACAAGGAGATACAGAGAAGCTGTCAAACAATATGCAATGCTTTCAGGGGTTAATTGAAAATTAACCTCAACAGCAAACTGTGGTTGAAAGTAGGACTTCAGAAAAACAAAACAAAAAAAAAACATGAACTTTTCCAAACATTTGCTCATACAGAATACTTCCAGAATCATAAAGATGTCCCAAAACGTTTGAAGGAAGTAATCATCTATTAAAAACGTGTTAATAATTCAGGGCACCACAGAATGTGTGAGGAATTATTAACTAAAAGCTCTTATCAGTTTTCCAAATGAAGTGTCCATAGAAGTGCTGCTTTAAATTACATTCACTTTATGAATCTGTTACAACTGAATGTCTGAATGTCATATTTACTGTGGTTAAAGCTGTTCCAGCAGAACTCATATAATAAAGGGCTAATAAAAGATAGTCATTTGGGTCATTTTATTTTATCCATTATTTGCAGTTCAACAAAAACAGATTTCATTTTTCTTTTTCAAGGAACTCAACATTCCTGTAGTTAATACACACATAAAACTAGTTTATTACTGCATCACTGAGGACTTCAGCTGGTAAATGTCAGGCTGACTGGCTTTACATGATGAGACGCACATTAAAGCAGAGATGCAGCAGTGTGCATAAAATTAAAAAAAGCATCAAATAAATCTCATTCTTCAAATGAAACTCAAGTAGCAAGATGACACGTAAAAATAAAAAGGCCTATGAATCTCAGTCTTAATGTGAGCTACAAAAACGAAAGGGAGCAAGCATATGCTTACATTCAGAGACTGCCTTTATCCAGATATGAAGCCTTATATCTACTAATATTCTTAAAGACCCCTTTAAATAAAAATCAGGTTTTTGGAGTCTTTAACATGTTCTTGTAGCATTTTTCCTATGATGGAGGACATCAGTTAAGAGAATTAAGCTTAAAATTGTATTTCTTCTTTTTTTTCAAAATTGCTGTGAATCAGAAGCATCCGTTGGGATGTATCTACTTGAAGACAGTTAGATCCATGTCCGTCTACATTTTCCTCTTTCGAGCTGGCATCTGTCTCAGAACTGTAAAGCTGGATAGCTTCAATATTGCTCGCCATTATTGCTGCACCAGGTTATCGGGAGTGAGTGTAAACAGATAGATGAAGGGAAGGGGGCAGGCTTATTCCACGCCAACAATTAAAGCAAAACCATAACCATGTCTGTCTATATGTCTTTTATTGTGTTTGACTTGTGTTTGACTTTGTTATTACTGTCTTTTGTTATTACTGTCTTCGCCTGTGATATGTGTATGATGAACAGTAATTTTATGTTTTTACTATTGTGAAGCACTTTGTGATTTTTTATCTGAGAAAATTCTATAGAAATAAACATTTAGTTACTTACTTTATGGGATGACAGAAGAACAACATGGGGTGGCCAGCACAGTCTTTAGATTTAGATGGTTTAAGACAAATTGGACTGATAAGCTAAAGCAAAGCTACCTAAAAGTGCCAAATAATTTTTAAACATTTTAGAATGTATCATGTTTGGGATTTGTTCAGCTCTCCCTTTGGTTTGCTTCTGCTGCTTTGTCAGCTGGATTGTGTGTCTGCCTTCAAACTCTTGCTGAACCACACCAGAATGTGACGGAAGCAAACTGAAACGCTTTTCTGTATGCAGACAAAAGCTTGTTTTTGTGTGATTCAAATGGGCTTTGATTCCAACTGAACAAAGGGGGAACATTTGGGAAAACAAACTTGTGTGACTCAAACTGCCTTTGGAAAACTTCCTGTCAAACCTTCTTCCTGCTTCAAAACATGCTTCCTGTCAAACCTTTAGTTTATTGAAGTTGGCTGAGTTGTCCATGCTGAAGAAACCGATAATGCATAGTTATAATCCAGACCAATGCCATCAAAGTATAGAAACTAAAGACGGCACTGCCTTCAAGGCATCATATGAAGAAAAAAATGGTTTAAGGAGACATTGTAAAATGTACAATTGTACTTTTCAACACACCGTTTGAAAGAGTGTATGAGAAGTAGAAGTTCATTTAAATCTCTGAAACTTTTACATTTTTCTATGAACATCTATCTTGTACTTTGATTCGTCACGCCACTTTGAAAAAAAAAAATAACGAAGCATTGATTGAACCAAGTCCGTATAATCTTTCCAGTAAAAAAGGGGAAAAGAGATAAAGTGGCAAGCCTGATGCGTCAAAGCAGTGAGAGAGGCATGAATTAATCATCGCTTACTTTCGCACATGCTCTGGTGGCTGCATACCAACAATGTGAGTAATCATTTGTCTTTCAGAAGAAAGAAGCAGTCTGCTTCAAAAACTGCATGAATGTTTAATTAAAAACTACTTTAAAAGTCTTTAGAGGAAAGAGACCATTGCTTCTTTCAGCAAGTGGGACCCTTTTATTTATTATTCCTTTTTTTTCATCTGAGAGAAGCACAGCAACAGTCAAACCAAATGAGCGTGACTGCCTGTTTTTTTTTTGTTTTTAAATGTATGTTTTGTTACTACTATTTCAAATAAAACTGTAAGGCCATGATTTATTTATTTTTATTTGAGTTTGAGTTTATTTGAGCTAATTGCATAAACTTTATCTAGTGTTATTTCTGATTTTCTTTGCTTTTAGTCAAAGCCTGTCTTTGCATAGTTTTTTCAAAAGTTTAGCAAGGTATCCTTACCTCAGACCTTCTTTTGTTTGCCAGCTCCACATAGCCGTGAGGATTACAGGCTTTAACTTGTTTTTCTTTGCTCACTTTGTCAGTATTTTCTCAGAGGTAATCTACAACTTGTGCTCATTTTTTTTTATCTGAGTGGCAATCTTACCTAGTCTCCTGCATTTTGTGTCCCCCGCCACTTTTTCCTAGCAATAGTTGTGTGTGTTCAAGTTTGTCATTTTTATTTACTTTTTTAATAAATTTGTCTCTTTTATAAAACATCCAGGTCAGTCTAAGCCTGCCACATTGTTGAAATAAAGTAAAGTAAAAACACAAATCTGCATAAAAAAATTTCCAAACTTCTGATAACCATAAAAAGCACAGATTTTTCCCTTAGGGAATAATTGTCACTGATGACGGTGTCGGTCAGGCGCTTTATAGATTTTTTGAGCTTCGGGACAGACACTCCATGAACCAAGTATTTGCGAGAAATGAAATGAAATGCCAGAGGAGAGGGAAGTTTGAATAGTTTGAGGTTGGTGAATCAGAATTTTCATTTTTTATGCTTGTATCAGCAGCCGGAAGCCGATACTCACTGGTGGAGATTATATTTCATGGTGTGATTGAAACCCCTTTGGCGTTCCCAAGATTGAACTGCACGGAAAGGTTTAGATATCTTTGCTCCGACTGTTAACCCGGAGACCAAAATTTAGGATTAATGGATGGATAGAAGATTGTAATTATTAGAAGACATTAAATAACAAGAACATGTCTGACATTCCTTAGGCTAAACATACACTCATAAACTACTAAATCTAATCTGCACTTTAAACTCCTGTTCTGAATGCATCAGCATAGGCAAGACAGGAAAATGATAAAAATGAAACCGTTTCTGAAAGAGCACTTCCCTGGATAACATTATCAAACATCTGAGGTGTATCTGAGGTCTTGATGGGTGAAATTTCATTATCTGCTTTTTCTTCTGCTTTCACTCTAAAGCAGAAGTACTTTGAGGATGTTTGCTCCTCCAACATTGTGTGCTTGATATTTTTGTGGAATTCTGATCTTTAAAGAATGAAATTAGCAATCATTTTAAGCCAATACAATTTAATAGCATGAAAACTATTGTCAGTAGAGGTTACCTTTGCTTTTTGATTAGTCCTTTTACAAGATTCCAGCGATTATTTTTCTAAAATAGTTTACAAATAATGTTCATTCATTTCTTTGATTATTCATATGCACACTCATGTTGTCCCTTATCTTTAGAATCTGTTGGAAGCATTTATACACCTTTTTGACAAAACTTAAGCTTATAGAAAATGATACAGCCCATTGACTGATCCCTTACATGACCGAAATCACAACTGAAGTCTGGCCTAAATTTGATTGAGTGGTCGGAAAAGACCTCAGGTAATGAATGTACTTCATGCCTTTGAAAAAAGTAGAAAAGGCCACAAAGGAAAAATAGATCATATTTGCATTGTATTTTCCGTGCCTGCACATTTGTGCTTGTTTAAACTATCAAGAACTGTTTCTTCACTTGCAGTTTGTGTTGCTTAAGACTGTCAGCATATAGGTACTCGACTACCCACTGCTTGGCATTGAAAGTTAAAGTGAGTCACTTTGTTTTTTGATTGGTGGGGAATTTTCTCTCATGCTCCCAAGATGTGAGAGTGAATGTGTGTGTGATTGTGTGATTGTGGCCCTGCGACAGACTGGCGAACAGTCGAGGGGGGAACCCTGCCTTCGCCCGCAAGTGGCTGGGATGGGCTCCGGCAGACCAGTGACCCTGAAAGGGACAAAGCGGTAGAGCATTTGCTATTGCTGGCCCCAGCTTGTTGAATGTACTCCCTATGCAGGTTAGGCAGGCCCGTTCATTGAAATGAAATGATTTTAAATCCAAGTTAAAAACTCACTTTTTCTCCCTGGCTTTTAAATCAGTGAGTTGATGATTTTTATTGTTTTTTATTTAATCTATTGATTTCATGCTGTTTGTTTTGTATTAGTTTGTTGCTTGTTTTTTTTTATTAATTTTTTTCTGCATTGTTAAGCACTTTGATCAGCTTCTGCTATTTTAAAAGTGCTTAATAAATTAAGTTGACTTGACTTGACTATGAATCAATGAATTTCTTGAGGAATGATGAACATGTCCATCAAAATGTTTTAGGTGTTGGTCACATTGGTCAATGTAACTTCACTTTAACCCTTATGCTATCCTATGACCCCACCCTTACATTCAAGTGTTCTCCCTACCATGATAAAGGTGGATATAAAGGTGGAGAGGATTTCATGTAATCCATGGACACCAGTGAAGATCGCAAATCATTGAAGAAAAAAAGGTTCAGCGCACTGTCTTGACTTTCCTTCTTCTGGCCACACAGAGCTTGTGTAGCCCTCAGTGGAGTCTGTTGTACACCTTGTACTACATCTGCCAAGCCAGGGAGATGTAATGAGAAAAACAAACACATCACGTTAGATAGCAATCAGCACCTTTAGACTCCCTGAACACAATGGTAACATGTGATGTGATTATATTTGTTTTATCCTCCATAAAACCTGCCTTAAACTTTGTCATTTATCATTCTGTGACCACAAAAAAAGCTTTTTGATTGTGTTATTCAACCAGTGGAATAAAACACTAAAATTATTACATATTTTACAAGGTATCAAAGTGATCAAAGTCTACAATTAAATCCACAATAGCAGTATGCAACAGAGTGACAACCACACCTTACCTTTTATCAAGTTTTATAAATTTCAGATAGAGTTTTCCTGCTACAAGGAGGGCCTGTTTATGTCGTCATAAATCTGGCTCAAGCAGTGTCTGTTTTACAGGTGGCAGAGGCAGAAAAGGGACTTTTTTAGAAATAGTTTGTCTATACTATATGAATTTGAGTTGTCAGAATGCAGAATGTGTATACAAAGTCAACTTTGACTTGTTTACACAAGTGACTGCAATTTTCTTTTTTATTTATGTAGGTCATCTCATAATCTGGTTAGCTATAATATTTCAATGTTTTATCGGATAAGTTCAGATCATGATTAAATTAATAATGGGTTTAATTAAACAACTGAATCAACATTTTTGATGATATCTTCTAAATAGAATTTTTGGGGATTTTTAAGTGTGTTCAGCTAGAACAAATATCTGAACAACAATCTGTAGGCATTTGGAGTAATGGGACACTTCGAATAATATACATTAGCCCCGCACAATAAATCGCAAATTTATTGTCGCAACTTCAAGCTGTGCAATATGCATATCACAAGAGTCGGCGAAAATTGCAATAAATGGTAACCTTAAATGTGCTAAAACAATCTTATGACAGCTTGAAGTATTTAATGAATCAAATAAATTAATTTATGCATTTGACCAATCACGTTGTTGACCAATTGGATGGAGCCCTTTTATGTTTGATGTTCGCATCTTATGTACAAGAGGGTCATTTGGAGTGTAATTTAAGGTATGTTGACTCTTATTTAAATAAAACTGTTGCAGTGAAATGGAATTTATGTTTTTGGTTGTTTTGCTATTTGTTTATTCCATGCACTAAAAGTGTTAATGTGATTTTTGAACATGTCTAGTTTATTTTAATTATTTATTTACAATCAACAATCAAAAAGAAAGAACAGCGTGGGAGGGGGATCTGAACATGTCCATATCTCCTGAAACCTGGAATTTTATGCTTAGACAAGTGAACTCTTCGTCTCTCTGTGCTCGCCACTGTCTAATCCAATTTAAAGTTTTGCACAGGTCACACATCTCTAAGTCTAAACTATCTCACATCTACCCTAATATCAGTCCCTACATTGATAAATGCAAAACTGGGGTAGCCACACTTATTCACATGTACTGGTCTTGTCCATCCATCAGCAGGTTCTGGATGGCATTGTTTCAAACTCTATCCTGGATACTCAAAGTACCGTTTCAGCCAAACCCTCTGACTGCTCTGTTTGGTATCACTGGAGAGGGGGTGACTCTAACCCGAGAAAAACAACAAACTCTGTCTTTTGCCTCCCTCTTGGCTAGACGTGCTGTACTGGTTAGTTGGAAAGATGCTGCACCCCCGACACACAAACAATGGTTGGTGGATACCATGTCTAGTTTGCAACTCGAGAAGATCAGGTTCTCACTCATTCATAAGAGCAGGAACTTTCAGGAGATGTGGGGCCCTTTTCTGGAGACATTTCAGCAGATTTGGGAACGAGGCACCCAGGGTGCATTACTGTGTCGAACCTAGACCGGCTTTAAACCCATTTTGCGGTGCCAGTGTGGTACCCAGCTAAAGGGTGGGCAGTGACAGAATGGGAGGGGGGAGGGTAAGCGTTGTTTTAGTTTATTTATTAATTATTTTTTTTGTTCTGTTTTGGTGCTGTTGGGTTTATTTATTATTTTTCTACTGTATTTACTACTATATTTACTACTGTGACTTTGGACTATGTATGTTTTTATGCACTGGAAAAGTCAAATAAAAAGATTTTGAACTTAACAATCAAAATGACAAGCTGTTATTTCGCTATTCATGTTCATATTTTGTATGAAGTTTGAGAGTAAGGGTTCATGGGGCTAACAGATGCACAGTGGAGTTTTTTTTTTCTTTCTTTTTTTCATTTCAAAAACTTTCATCAGTTGAAAAATGTATCAAAACTGTCCCACGTGTTAAAAACATTGTAGAGACCTTTACAAAAAATGAGATGTGTACACAGTTAAGAATATGTCTTTTTTTCCCCTTTTGGCTTTGACTGATTAGATTTTTCCAGCCAGCTTTCAATCTGTCATCAAACCAAGCTGTTTCCCAGATTACATTGTGTTCCTAAATGACTAGTAGTGGCCTTTGTTTCTCTTAAAGAGATAAGAGAGATATATCTGGCTTTTTCTGATAGATACTTGTCCCCTGTTGTGACATTATTACTTTCAGTCTTGCATATTATAATAATGACAATGGGACACATTTGAAATTCCTTTAAAAAAACAAACAGCCATTTAATGGCTGGAAACTGTTTTAAACTTTGAACATCACTGCTCCCCCTTAAGCTCTGCAGCTGGACTCCAGATTGCAGTTTGGAGCTTTTCCTGTTCAGGCTAAGAAAAAAGTGTGAGTTGGCATCCTTCCTTTGTAAAGACTCAGCACAGTCATCGCATTGAGCAGTGAGCCATTAAGTAGTTATACTGTAAAATAGGTGTCAATAATTCCCACCTGAAGCTATTCAAGATGCTTAAAAGCCTTGCAGAGGTAGTTTACTTGTTTGTTTGTCTTTTTACTTTATTTTTGTCACTAACATTTTAGCGGAACAAATCCCACTTCCTTAATCCCAACTGAAGTAACTTTCACAACTAATGCATAAAAGCAAGTTTTGCACTAAAATGGAGCCAAATTTCTTGACATTTTACTCCCATTGGATTATTCTCTTCATGCCTTCCACTTTATTCCATTTAGCTAATTACATGGATTCACACTCTGGTAAGAGCAGCCTGAGTTAAGGCGTTTGGGGAGTTTTAGTCTGGCACAAAGTATAGTCAAAAAACCTGTCGCATTTGTGTGGTCGACATTCATTTACACTGATTTGTTACATGAAAGGTCACAACACCAGGTGGGCATAACCTGCAGGAGTTTAAAGCCATTGTGAGGTTGCCAAGTAACCACCAGAGACACTGCAGTGCAGTGGAGTTAAAGGACCTCCATGAAGCACAGAGACTGAGAAAGAAACTAAAATGCACACTGATGCATCAAAAACACCAAACTTTAGTTTTTGTTAAGCAGAAATAAATAGACATGCTTCCACAAATCAAAGACACAATTTTCAAAAAAAGTTTGCTTTTGTCTAGAAAACGCTGTGTGAGATATATATATATATATGTGTGTGTGTGTATATATATATATATATATGTGTGTATTTATTTTTTTATTTTAGTAGCACACTCATGGACATACGTAGGCTGCACATTCAATCATTTTGTATACGTTTAAAGTCCCCCTCCAATAATCTTTTGAGCTATTGTAAAAGTGTTCCCAGTGTTCTTAGCCCGTTTTGATCCCAAATCAAAAACCTGTCATTTTTTTGGACATAGTTTCTGCAGAGCCAGTAGTTGATTAGAAATGTGTCCCAAAGTTGTTGGCGTGGCCATTTTAGCGTCTCACAAAATTTTGGACTGGGTCTTTAAGTTCTTATTTTAGTCTGCAACCAATTCCAGTTTTGTCTCATTGGTCTATTCTGTCATTTGCACAATTTACATTGTGAATGATTACATCCATTTTTTATTACTGTATTCAGAAAAAGGTTAAAGTCTGCAGGTTACTTTGAGGAATCTTTTTATTGGTTCTTGTTTCAGTTTTACATCTTTTTTTCTTTTTTATTATGTTTAATCTTCTTATATTTTATTGTTTGATCCATAAAGGTATTTTTAGGGTTTCTTTCTAAAGAAACGTCTTCCAAGTCTTATACAAGCTTCTTCTTTTTTTTTTTTTTTAGTTAAGTGTAAAGACAAAGGCTAATGATGAATTCCTGCAATGTTTTCACATACAGATCATTTCTACAATGCAGCTGCATCTCAGGCTGCCTCTGCATATCTATTTCTGTCTGTGATGACCACAGCCCTCGTTTAGTTCAGCCAATGACAAGCATTCTACTGCTGTTTGAATTTAGATTTACACAATAATTTCTAAGAATTTTGCATGTCACAATTCAATAAATAAAATGAAATGTTTTTGTCTGTTCTTTTTAAATTATTTTATGTTTCTTTAAAACTATATTTTTAAATTTACTTAAACAGGGATGCGCTTTTCTAAAAATTAAAAGGACGACCGTGCCTGCTCGGTAAATGTTTTGTTTTTTATCCAAATCTCACGGTTCTTTTTCACTTGCTCCTTTATTTTGGCTCTTCTTAAAGGGAACTCTAAAGTTCTCCTGTTACTTGCCAACTTAATTTAGACACACGGGGAAAGTAGTGTGCAGTTACCGCAAATTCAGGGTCACATGATAGACGTTTGATGAATGACAATGTACCTTGTGCCATTGCCCCTGACCTGTGCGGAGGCCTGAATGTGGGCAAGGTAAAGATATTCACAGGCACATGCCCCGCTGACCTCAAGGCTTCGCCGCTGGATGTTTCACCCACAGTTTTTCAGGAGAGCAGTAACAGCTTATTTCATCTAAGACTGCAATTCCAAATAGGCAATGCCGTGCGATAACCAACCTGTCTTTACCTCAGCAATGTCTGAGAGAAAATGAGAAAATAAAGCATGAAACAAGTGAAGAAAACTGCTTCTCAAAAACAAAAAAAAACTCTTAAAGAAAAATGAGTAAACTCACAGTGTAAATAGACACAGATACAGTACCATTGCGTTATGTGTCAAGCCATTTAATATGCCTTTCCAGAGGTGTTTTTTTTCTCCAATATATTAATCTTACGATGACTGAAAGCATAGAAATGAGAAATTATTCAAATGTGACAGGGATTCCAAGTTGCCATGTAAATGCTTTTCCTTTTGCTTTTAAAAAGAACTGTTGATAACTAAACCTGAACAAAAAAAGTAAATAAAATGAATATATATGGGCCATATTTTTCAAACACATCACCTATCAAAGCTCATATACTTTGGGAAAACCTCTGTACTTTGACTAAGCACTTCTAAAGTAACTTTTGCCTGAATTATTTTCTTTAAAGGCAAAGTGTTTCCATTTTTACCAAAAAAATAGGAGCACCTATTTTTTCCAGAACTTTCATATAGACATTTTTGCAGAGTTTGTAAAGAAATCTAAAACTTGAACATGCATAAGGTTGGGGAAAAAAATGGGCAGGTCATTTGTTATTTTACTCCTTCATCTACAAATTGTTAAAAGTGATCGAAAACTTCATAGATGAAAATGAATATGGATTGATAAAGAATTTCTTTTTTACTTTGCTGTTGCTCCTGGATGTTGTTGAACGGCAAGAACGCACAGCAGGCAAGCTCCTAATAAAAAAATACTGTGATCATGCAAAGCCATCAAAGTGCTCCTCTGTACCAAAAGTTACTTTTTTGCCATTGCAGAGTGAATCATTTTTATTGCTTACTTCCATAGCGTCCCACTGGGAGTGTTTCAGACAGAAAGCTTCTCTATTATAGATGCAGAAACTGATAAATGATTAATTATTGATCTGAATATTTAATACAAATAAATACTTTCAATTAAAGTTTGTGTCCATCGCTAAAATCAAACTGAAAAGTGTCCTCCCCTTTCCACATAGTCATAGTCATCATTAAAGTGAACAGTTTTTTAGGTTGTTTTTTTTTTTTAAGAAAATGAATATAGCTCAGTACTTCCGGCTTGTCTATGCAGATTTACAAGGTTACCACAGTCCAATTAGTGTCTGGACACAGGAAATATATATGGGGTCACTATTGTCCCCAGGCTTTGTGAAATAATCACACTTCAAGTGTCCATATTTTATTCAGCAAGAGTTTTTATCCAATGAAATCTAGATGTTGGTCAAGACACTCAAGGGACTTGAGTGTCTTGACCATAAGACAGGGAAGCCTCTTTCATATTGCTGATCCAAAATAAAGTCAGACTTTAAATTAATTCTTTAAATAGTATTGGTGAAGGTGTATGGCTAAAATAAAAAATGAAAAAAAAAAAGCAATGTAAGTCATTATTTTTTTTATTTTATTGTCATTATTATAATATGCAAGACTGAAAGTAATAATGCTACAACATGGGACAAGAACATAAGAGGACAAAAAACCCAAACTATCAGAAAAAGCCAGCTATATCTCTCTTATCTCTTTAACCAGCTTATTGCCCTGCAATATGCTGGTGAACCATCTGGGATGTACCCTGCCTTTGACCAACAGTAGGTGGGATGGGCTCCAGCAACCCTGTGACCCCAAAAAGAAAAAGGAGGGTTTAGAAAATGGACAAATGATTGGATGGGGGCTATGCCTTTAACCTGAACGGGGTTTGATCCATGTAGGTGATGAGGGTTTTTTTTTTTGTCTGAGCCCGTGAAGGGTTGCAAACAGGTCCGGCCGTGTCTCAAAGTCGGGACAATACGGTTAGTATGAAGTACAGGTGATGCAATGGTACGGTGCCCTAATGCCGCACTGTAATCATTAGTAGGGTGCGAGTACTGGCCCCCTTACTGACCGCAAATGGTGAATGCACAGGGAGTGCACATGAAACAGAAGTCTCTATAGAATGCTTAGGCAAACTGCACTCTGATTGTCTAGTTTCTTAATTTCTAGGCTAATTTCAGGCTGAAAGCACAGAGCACGTCCCGGCGCGGCGGGGGGGCTGTTCTCCTGGTTGGGCTGGGGCGGCCCTCTCTTTCCCTCCGTGCCTCCCTGCTCTCTGGCTCTGGGGGCCTTGCGGCGGTCCTGCTGGCCCTGGCCTGGGTGGCGGGCTTGGTCGCCCGGGCGGCGGTTGTTCCCTGCCGGTTTACGTGTGGCGTTGGGGGGATTCCGGCTGCCGCTGCTGCTGCGGTGGGGGTCTTGGGGTGGGGATGGCTGGGCGCTCTCCCTCCTTCTTTACACATTCCACCATCCATTTTAGAAGAACATGAGCACTCACCTGAGCACGGGTGTTGGCTCACCTTTTCACTGGCGGTTTGCGTGACTGAATGACTGAAATGTTTCACACTAGTTGGTTTTATGGCATAAGTATGCGTGTGAGCACTATCTGTTTTGTGTACATGTCGACAGATGGACATTTTTGCAGCTAGCAGGTGTGTTTGACACTTGGGTGTGTGTGTGGACAGGCTCCGCCCTTTTTTGTACTGCATTTGAGCCTTACCATGGTGATTAACAACCAGTAAACTTGTTGCTTTTTGCTGCTTCATGGTCTTATCCCCCTTCCCCTCCTACTATCACCCTCCTTCCCCCCATCTCTCTATCGTCCCTCTCTCTTCTTCCCCTCTTTCCTTTTCCGTCCGGTCCAACACCAAAGATCTTCAAACATGTTTGAAATTAATAAAGTTTGGCCTCAATTACAAAAGGGGTTTATTCAGACATACCTTTGGTTTGTCTGAAGATTAATAACCCCTCTTGTTAAAGTAAAATATGTCCAACACAAGAGGCCCTCAGCTCCCATCTGTCTGCCCAGCTGTTGGACAGGACAAGTTAAAAAAAAAAAAAAATAAAAAAAAAAATGAAAGCACAGAGCACGTCCTTGCATCTCACCTTCTTCACTCTTACATATCCTTATGTGTTGTTTAAGCGTTCAACACGACCTGTCACCTGCAGCATGCCCATACAAATAAAGGTGCATGAACATTCTATAGGCTCACAGAGCTGACAACAGTCTTAAAATGTCCTGCTGGCCACCTGTGGTCACTGTAAGTTTGCCCATTTTTCACCTGCAGACAATCAGTACCCACCAGTAAGAGCAAATGGGACTAAGGCATTAATTTGGGGACCATAGAACAGCCTATGAGATTATTTGTTGTGACCAGTGTTTCTCCTTTGTAAAAAGCTCTCTTGCATCAAAGAAATCAACAACAAAACTGGGTCAATGATTGTCCGCAATATTCAAACATAACATTTTATAGCGGAACAATATCGCAGCACCATCTGTCTTTGCAGCTGACTCAGATGTTACTCAGTTCAGTCATTCCTATTCTAAGTGCACCCGTGCAGACTCTACTTTGCCTCTGGAGGCCGATCAGTGCCGGAACAAAATATTATTCCATAATGGAGTGGGAGCCTTTCATGGTGCAAAACAAGAAATAAAAAAAGACGCCTCGGAGGCGTTAAAAAACAGCACTATGAAAGGCGCTATTGACTATCAGGCGTAACCCTAAACCCCTCGATCAACCTATTGGCATACAAATTCTCCAAGTCCTTTTTCTTTAGTCACGGTGCATGGTTTGGCCTACACAAATGAGAAGGTTAATGTAGACATGCTTAAATATTTATACATCATAGTGCATTGTAATCTCACATGAAGATTGTAACTAACAGACTCAAAACTCACACAAAACTATGTTTATATCTGTTGCACAAGCTCTATTTTCTCAGCTACAGCAGAACAGTCCGACATTAAGACACAGAAGTACAAGCAATTAAAAATGACAACATAAATTTGGATATGCTAAGGCTTTCTGGGGCAGCCTGGGCTAGACAGGTTGAGGAAGTCACCTATCTAATAGATGCCACATGATATTAATGTACAAAGAACGCCGCCTCTAACCCAGCAGTCACAGGAAATCAATCACCTCCTCGGCATTGCTTTCTTCTGACAAATATGCTCTCAGGGGCCAGGTAGCACAGCTAATGGCCTCCAATGTATTTCTGTCAAAGACACAGCATCTATTAATTATTCAATCACCTGTGCTGTGGTGCAACCTTACAATATTTACAATGCCGTGAGAGGCCACTCTCTCAACAACTTATTGTCCCTGTGGTGGTGAACTGCTTTTGCATGAGCCATAATTGCAACTGCTCCATTTCTACTGAGACAGGGAAAGAGCCAAGCTGCTTTCATCTCATATCAAGAAAGACACTGGTCTCTTGAGATGCACGAGAGTAAACATGGCTGCAGGCTGATGAAGCGTTTGTATTGTCTTTAAGACATTAATGAGGCAGGTATCTTTTCATCATCATTCTAAAGAGAAGGCAGAAAGTAATCATGAGGCTTTTTTTTCCCTTTAGATGGAGGAGAATGTTGCAAAGTTATGCACTGCTAAAGCAGTAAACATGCTGAAAGATTTAAACATTTTCAATTTAGCATTGTTATAAAAGAGTGATGCCCAGGGAGAACAGATGCAGACATGGCCAAACAAAGAACACAATGGTGACAAATCCAGCTGTTTGCCGACAAACCCCGGCCACCATGCTCTCACACTGCTAAATCCCCCTTTTTTCCGCCTACTGAGGGGAATATGGGGGCTGGCTGTAAAGGAGAGGGAGAAGAAGCAAAGGAGAGACTGAAGTTGCATTCATGAGGATATAAGAAAAATTGGAAGAAATTAACTTCCTTATAAAAATGTGATACAGCTGAGCTGTGAAAAATAGTTGGTGAGCTCTGATTTCCTTTAAAGCGACACTCTGCTTACCATAACCCTGAAAAAAAGGGAAAAAAAAAGTTGTCTTTGTTACCTTGACAACCAAAGGTGCTGTTTGTCATTGGATGAGGATTTTTTTAAACCTGGCAAAGGATAACAGCACATTTTTCAGGTAGCACCCAGAAAAAAAGATCAATATTTTTGTGTAGTAATAGTTCATATTAAAAGCTTTAAATTTAAATCATTTAGAAAAAAGATTGAAAAACTTCACTTCCCTTTGCAAATGCAGATGTATCTTAAATAGAAAGAAAACATTGCTGATGGATAGTTATGTAAAGCTAAAAAAAGACTAAATTAAGTAAAAATAAATAAAAATAAATGGATATCCATCCAGGTACATCCACTCTCCATGTTTGCCTCCGGTCCCCTAAAACTAAAATAGACAAAAAGATAAGTCCAAACTTTGTTTTAATCTCCTGTTTTCAACTGTTTTTTGAAATCTTTTTTTTTTATTTTTTTTTAATTTCCCTGTAGTTACATTTTACTTACCCTGTTGTTTCCAGAATGGTGGGAGAAGTATTCCCTAATTAATGAAAGTTAATTCTGTTCCCACACCCTTTGAACGCATCATAATCGAGGTCACGTGACAGGCTCCCTAAGAATGCAGTGACGCGCAGGAGCTCCGTCAGAGCAGCGGTCTCTGACTGACAGCACTGCCGGGATAGCTGCTCTGCCGCCCGGCAAGACATCCGACTGGGGTCAGCCCGAAGCGGAGCAAAAGAACCCCCGGGGCATTCTGAACTGAAGGGGCTCGGGAATGGGGCGGACCGAGTATGTGGGGCTGTTGCCACATGACTTATCGCTTTTGTTGTCGCTCTAAGACTCAGGTGGCATTTTTTGTGGCGGCTGGACTCACAACTGGAACTGTGCACTTTTTCATAATGGTAGTTGTTGGCGCTGGTTGCGCGTCTTTGCGCACAGGAGCCATGATCTTCACTTGCAGAGCGCGGACTCACGGCTCTGTCTCCGCCGCTCCCATCCTTGCAGCGCAGGTGGATGAACATGCGTGGAAGCTGTCGTCGCTTTTAGAGGGCGCATGCATTTCCATTTAAACCCCACCACATCTGCAGGGTGGCATTAACTTGGATACCACCACTCAATAATGGAGAAGTAAAGGTAATTCACGTCAGAAGTGGCAATTAAAAAAGAAAGCTGAGTGGAAGAAACCATCAGGGGAACCAAACAAAACATTCTGGTCTATGGAGAATAAGAATAAGGAGGAATCTATGAGTGTCATTAAAGGAAAAAAGAAGAGCAGAAATGTAAAAGCTCAGTCTGGGTAGGGGTGATGGCGGGCAGAGGTAGCTGGGGATGACACTCTCCATGCGCCGACCGCAGCCCTATCAGCAGCTGCAGCACCATGAGGAAGAGGAGGTAAGCCGCACTCTATCAGACCTCTTCATCTTCATTCATTTTTTTATACCGCCTTTTCAACCGCCTTGACCATCTCTACATGGACCGTCCATCTGCTCATCCTTAAATGTTGCAGGCAGGACCCTCAGGTGTTCCAGGCAGGTGCATGATGCAACATTCAAGGGATATCTATTGGACACAAACATCTTCACATATAGGGTCTGTAGTTTGAAAAGTATTTATTTATTTATTCAAATTTAAAAGCATTGTTGTGTACCAAGAAGCAAAGCCAAGGATTTGTTTTTTCATCGATTTGGATCAATTTAGGATACTTTCATCACTGCATCATGTCCAGCAACCCAGCGCTGTTTGCTGGGGAAATGTGGAGGAAAATATCTGCCAAATCCTGCTTAAAAACGAAGGAAACATGAAACATCGCCCCATCCGCGAGTTCTTTCTTTTCACCAAACGTTGCCTATATTATTTATTCACAGCAAGATATTAGTAAGGTAAAAGCAGAACTTTTTTTTTTATTCCTCTACCTACTAATGAAATGCTTTGCTGAGGATCAGCAGCACAATTAGAGGAAGTTGATATCCCTCTGTGTGTGCACAGGGCAAGCTGTCATATAACATTTTACAACAGCGACAACAGCTCACAGCTGCCAAAGCTTTATTTCCCAAAGGTCTTGGGTGTTTCTTTTAAGAGGCGGATCCATCCTTCCTGATGGCCTTCTTAAATGTTAAATGAATCTGTATATTTAGTCCTTCCTCTGTAAGTTATGCTCTGAGAAATACCAATTTATGAGTGTGTAGTCTTTAAAAATCAAAAGAGGATAAATCTTGTAAAGCTGTTGGACAATATGTTACACAGTTAAAGGTACTTGCTTTTCAGTTATTAAATGCTGCTCTAAGGAAAACAAAGCCCTTTTTGTTCTAAAAGAAAAGAAAAAATAAACTTTGTTTAAATTCCTCATTTGGAAGTTTCAAATGTGGTTGTAAGATGATTTTATATATATAAAAGCCTGAAGATAAAAATAAAGGCAGGCAGTCACAGTGAGTAATTCTTCCTGAAAGGATGACTTAAAAACACGACACTCCCTCTGTTTTGAGACCAAAAAACCATGTTGGTCAAAACAACATTTCTTTAGAAGCAGCTCTGCGATCTGGTTAAAGGAACTCTTACGGACCAGCTCCAGGCCTGCTCTGTGATAAATAAGTTCAAGAAGCTGGGTTACATGTAAACAGCAAAAGAAAACACAAGAAAACCTACAGGAAAAAGTGTCATTGGATGGGGAGTTTTACTCTGGAATAAATGGGATCCTTTAACTGATAACATTTTGCAAACGTTGGTTGAATCCAGACTTCATCACTCTTTCAGTAAAAACTGCGACTCATTTGTCAGCAGGAGCAGCTGAACTCTTTAAGTAAAAGTTTTGTTCTATTTTTTATTTGTTCACTTTGAGTTGTTTGCAATTCAAACATCTAAGTAGTCTTCTAACTGATAAAAGATAGATGGTCCTGAATATGATTTTAAAGGTCTTAAAGTAACAAAATATGTGAAGATCAAAGTACTAAACTACAGCTTTCAAGTTCCCTTAACAGTAGCTTCACATTCTGCAGCTAAAAATGGACGAAACATAGAGAAAAAAACACTGTGGTTGTAATAAGAATAAAACTATAGTACCAGTTACTTGTTAGCAGAGAAATGATGGTTGTATTTCCTGTTTCCCTGATCTGTCAATTATTCAATTCCCTCTGGTGCGGTGGAGTGCTGCTTTATATTGGTGTGTCTGGATCTGGCTGTCACCATTGACGTTGAACTGTAGAACTTGTAGTTAAACATTGAAATCATTTGCTAAAAAATGATCAGTTAAAAACACACGATCAAAAACTTCAATCATTTTTAAATATGTTGAATGAGTATTGGTGGATTCACACCTGTGTCTGGAAGTGTTGGTAGCATCAATGACTTTGTGGGGTGATTCAGAGCTAAAGCACAGGAATAATTTTGAAGTGGGGGTTAAAGCATAGACTGAGCATGCTTTGACACTGGGATAGACCAGCAAAGTTTGTTTAGTTAGAAAGGAAATGACAAAAACATTCCTAAATGGTTTGGTCTGAATTCATCAGCTGCTTTGATTTGTCAGTTTAGGCGGTATTTCTTAAATAAAGCTCTAACCTGAAAAAGGAAAAGAAAAAAGCACAAGAAAAACTAGCCCCTCTAGTTCATTGACATATACTTCGACATGTGCCGGTATTCACTGTCTTTAGCTTTCTTTTTACCAGTTTCTTAGTACCAGTTCAGGTATTAGGTGTCATTTTTTATTCACTTCTGCTCCTTGTTCTACAGGAGAGTATGTCTAAACTCAACCTAGACTGTTGTCATAGTAAGGGTCATCTGCAAGCGACCTGAAACCCTCATTCTCAGGAAGACTACAGCCTGATCAGTCCCCTGTTGTAGAGTTCAGGTCTTGCTTTGGCACCTGCCAAACAAATTAGACTATAGGAGAACACAGGCGTTGGTCCAGACAACTGACTGCATGAGAAATAGACTATGACCCCTCCCTCCTCGCCAAAATCCCATAGACTTATTTTGAGAAATAAAGTTTTATGCTCAGTCATTATTTGTCAGAATAACCATTTCTGCTCTACTAACTGTTTTAACATGTTTCCTACTAATCTGATCTTTTTAATCGCAGATTTTTTGTAAAACAAGTTATTTAAGTAATAAAGTAGCCAATCAGATGCCTCCAATAAAAAGTATATGGTCTCGTGTTGAACATTTCAAAACTTCACGGCTAGCAGATTCTCTAAGGCCCGCTTTCAGTGGTAGGGTTGTGGACTTCCAACAAGCTCATTTCTGATTGACATGTGTTTGCCATAGAAATGTTGACTCAGATCGGCTCGGACCAATCGCACTGGCGTTGTCTGGCTACAACATGGCGACATCGGTATTGGGAAAAAATGGCAACTGAATTGACTTCCTTTGGTTGGTGCCTGGACAAAAGTCATTTTCTAAGGGTGACATCACACTCCAATTCTCTTATACTGATCAACCGTCAGACTTAACCAATACATCCAAGGGTGGAAGTTTCCAGGAAAAAAATCAAACGCCCAAGCACTATGAGCATCAGTCGATCATATTACAGCGAGTATGTGAAATGAAATCACGGTAAACATAGAGGCAAGTTAAATTGAGCAGTGATCTATTTTTAGATATAACTAAATATACTACAATGGATAAGAGCTAGCTGGAGATAAATTGTGGATGTTTTGTGAATCTTATTTGCTGACTGCATCGCATTGTTCATCTTAGTGATAAATGGGCCTGTGCTAATCCGAAAAAATGCTTCAACTGTACACAGATTAGGCAGAGCTCTGGCATAATGTAAGCCCATGATTTCCCTATCGCTGACTGACAGAATACACCCAAAAGCGACAGATACCATGTTGTCTTACCAAAGCACAGACAGCTGCCGCGCAGAGAGATAGTATGTCAGATCTAATGTTAATGTGAGTTTCCTGTGTACTTAAAAAGAAAGTCGTTGTTCTGAGACAAAACCTTGTGGGTTTTGTTTGAGCTCAGAATGTAAAAATATTTTTAGTCAGTGAACTGTTGTAAGTTGTTTAGTTTTGTGACTTTACAGACTCACAGAATGTGAGTCAAAGCTCATGGGCTGTTCCTCAGTGTTTCAGTCAAGGCCTTTCTTTTTTCTACATTTGCATCCTGCTTGTGATAAAACCCTGAAAACATGACTTGTTGGAGGTGAAAAGTGTACATGGTACTGAGTTCACTGAGTTGTATGACCTCAACATGTATTATTAAACACAAAATTTGAGAAACGTTTGTTACTTAGGTGAGAGAATTCTTCCTGGAAATGCATTCTATACTGTTTGTTCCCCTTTTTTTTGAAGTGAAGCAACTCACTCTCACAATGGAGACAAAACAGTATTGAAACTATGGATACATAAGTTCATTCTTTTCTGAAGTAATACCTTTTATAAGCATAAAAGAATAATTAGAAACTGGCCTGTTTTTTATAATGTCATCTTTCGTCATGAACAAAGGTCAGAGATGGTAAAACAGTGAGCAGTTGTCATTTTTAAAGCTCGTGCCAAATGAAACACAGAAGCAGCCAGGAAATCTTGACAGGTTGCTTCCTTGACCAAGCTCCTTTGCAACTTTGGACTGCAAGCCAAACAAAGTTAAAAGGAAAACAAAACCTAGTCCAAGTTGATTGAGGTGGAGTCTTTGAACCCCATACCGCGCGCGTTGAAAAACGCGCCAACATTTCTTAAATGATTGTTGATAAACCAGGAGGGATGGAGATTTTTCCTTACTAAGTTCAGAGTTCATTTCATCACAGCCTTCTTCCTCTAAAAAAATGAGAACTTAGTCCTGTTAGACATATTCTGCATAGGAAACAGCAGTTTTTTACTGCTGTGATACACTGAGATTGACAGAAACCACCATCACACTTTGGCTCAGATGTCCCATAAAGCCTGGGTTATAACAACCACCTTCCTCTGAACTGCAACTCTTCCATCTACTCTGTAAGCCAGGAATGAATAGTCACATTTGCCATCAACTGTATATTAAAAGTTAATGTACATCCTGTATATAATATTTTGCCTGCCAACTTGTAGTTTAGGATTAACTACTTTGACAGTTGGCTTCTACTTAAACTTCTACTTCTACTCTAAGATTGATTATTTATGTCTAATTAAAGACCCACTCCAATTTTTGTTTTAGCAAGTTCATGTGGAATTTTTCTAATCATGGAGGAAGTATGTAAAAAGAATTCAGATCAAAATTTTGCAAAATTCTTGTTCCATTGATAATGTTAGGTTTGTGAGGGGCTGTAAGCCAGCAGGAAAAAATGTAAAAAGGGATTATAGAAATGAGAACAGGCTAGCTCAGTTCTGCCCACAACTCAGAGGCGGATTTCTGATGAACTACTGCTGCTCTGCAGAAATGTCCTACAGGAAACAACATGGGTTTTTCTTTTTCTTTTTTTGGCTAAAAGCGGCATTATAAGTGATTAAGACCACTGAACACTTTTAAAATGAACTAAAATATGATTGGAGTTAGAAAAGATCATTGGTTTTTATCTTTTAATGTGTTTTAGTCCTAGCTTTCTAATTAAGTTAACTGGTATTTCAATAAATCACATACGAATGCAAGAAAAAAAGAAAAAAATGAATAAAAGAAGTAATGTTTTTCTTTAAACATGTAGGAAATGTGCTGCAACTCTACCTCAGCTTTAAAAAAAATCACACATATCATGGTTCAATGAGGATTGTTGCTTGTAGGCAGCATTATTGAAATAAAACCAGGTCTCAATAGCCACATAATCAGTGAGCCCTGTTTCAATAAAGTAGAATTTAGCCTCTATCTTTGGTGAGCAGCCACACTAAATGCCTCACAAATGGGAGTTGCATTTTATTTTTAAATTTCTTTTCCTCAGGAAAATGTGTCGCTATCAACGCATGCAGTGTTCCTGAATAACGGTCACATCCTCATCAGAACTGTAGCGCTGCTTTGCATGCATTACAGTCATGGTTGAAGCATTAATAAAATGCCACACTGATGATGTGGGTGGAAAGCAAAGAAAGCAATCTCTGGAAATAGGTGTGTAAAAGTTGAAAGCCTACCATCAGACCCAAAGACTTGTGGTTTTTATTTATTTATTTTTATATTTCCCCAAGCTTGGAAGCTGATGTGGTGACATGGTAGCGCGTATGTCAACATGTCGCTGCGCAGCTCTTTCAGCTACGTTCTAATCATTGACCGCTCCTTAAATAGCTGGGGCTTTAATTAGTCCTAGTGTAACTAATTGGCTTGCATGGAATTGACATTGATGGCAAGCAAAAATCTGAAATATGAAGAGAGGCTGTGGCAGCTTAAATTCTACTGCAGAGAAGTAACAACGGATGGCCCATGCAGTGAAATTGGCATTTATTTTGAGAACAACAAAACAAAGCCATTTATGACCGCCTGTGTGTGAGTGCGTAGGTGGGTGGGCGTCAGCGTGTGCAAGCTTCTGTTTCTTGTTCGTTCTTTTTGGCTTTATTTGTGTGTTTGCCTCTGTGTGCACTCTTCATTTGAGCTTGTGTAACTAGATGTTCATTTAGTTGACAGCAAAAATCTCTCAAGCGCTGGATGGGCTCGGATGTAAAGTATGTTAACCTTTAAAACAAAGCTGGCCCTGGCCCCTCTCATTCTGCTATAATTGCTTGCTCTGAGTAAGCACACTCCTGAAAAGGTTATAGCGTTCCTTGTCAGTTGTCATGATGAATGAGCAAACATAGCAGGAAATCAAAATGGGAAGTTTGGAAAATATTTAAGCTAGGTATGCCGTTTTGCACAAAAGTATTCTCAAGCAAAGTTAAAATTATTATTATTTTTTGCTGGCATAGTTTGCCTTTTTTATAATGTGTGCACACTTTTGTGTCAATGTATTTTAACGCAAACACACAATTATGTCCATTGTGGATATAATTACATTTGTTCATATGCATTCTTTGTATGAGAAAAGCTAGTGATTATGTGTAGTTTGGTCTTGCTGCATAAAATCTGATGTATATTACTTTGTATGTGTCCTTTTGAATATAAAAACCTACTATGAGAAGAAATTGTGCACATATATTTACCTAGAAAAATAAACACAAACATTGCATTTCTGATTTATATTGTTTAAATATAATTTTCCCATGGCAACTCAAGGGGGGAGATTTTCCATCATGTCCAAATTAGCTTGTGGTTGCAGATTATAACAATTGCCAATGGGGGTACCCGCTTTTGCAGGAAATGTTCCAAATTTCTGCAGATTAAGAAACAAAATTGTAACAATTCTAATTCAATTAAGTCCAAAAAAGTGTTTGCTTGAAGCAAAAGCGTTTACAGATACAAACAAGTACACCTGTAATTGGCCGGCACTACTTCTTCCTCGCAGCAACCTTTTCTTGTAAAAGCGTGATTCTGATTATATTTTCAGTTAAATTATCAAAGTTGTGCTCTGAACAAGAAAAGAAACTCCTTCAGGGTGTGTTTTGCTGTTTAACTAGATTCACGTTTGTTTTTCTATGATTCAGGGTCGGCTAGCACACACAAGAGAGATAGATCCATTAAAACCAAGCATTTATCCAAATAACAATAACAAGGAAAATCTTTTGGGCTCTGCCTAAAAGCCAGCTATTACCACAATCTCTTGCCCACCTCTGGGATCTCTGCAAAATAGTCGTTTCAGAAAAGGAAGGCATGGAAACAACAACAGGATGGCATGTATTTGTCTCCTATTTTTCCAGCCTACCTTTGAATGCAAAATTCACAATATACAGTAGTTTGTTCCCCTTTCGGCACAACCCCTCAGCTGTCACTGATTCGCACACTTGGTTTGGCAGAGATTTTTACACCGGATGATCTTCCTGACACAACCCTATATTTTATCCGGGCTGAGGACTGGTACAGGGAGACCCAGACTCAGGCCCTCTTCTGACTAAATATAGGTAGACAGTGGCTGGTCGTGAATGGTCTTGTCAAAGGACCTACACTGAACTTAGTTCATTATGTCCACTGGGAAACAAACCCTGGTGTCCCATTTGCCAGTCCTGCACACAGCCAAGTGAGCCATCCAGTCGCTTAACATTCACAATATATTTCTTTTAAATAAAAAAATGAAAGCTAGAAATCAGCGATTCTTGGAAGCACTTTTTTTTAGCTGTGATATGGTTGGTTAGTACAATATTGATTATACTTAAATGAATTGTAGTGAGGTTTATTTTGGTTTTAACTCAACTGATAAAACTCTTTCAATTGATTTTATGTTATGGGTTTTTGTGTGCTATGGTTATACCTTTTTGGGATGGTTGGGTAATCCCAAGAGGACTAATGGCAGCACTGAAGGTGAATGACAAGCGATGGCTGTTCTCACCAGAAGCTTGCTCAAGGTGCAGCACCACTGCCTGCCGGACCCTGAAATCTCATTTTGACAGATTCCTCTCTTAAGCTGCTGTCGATGTGCTCTAGGGGAGTTGATGACACTTCCTTGCCCATGTGGTTCAGGGTAGCATTAGCTGGCACCACATTGTGCAAACCAGCAAATTTAACTTCAGCCCGAGGCATTAAACTGAATAATGGCATGCAAGAGTAAGCCACCATCTCACCTTTTTGGATTCATATTTCTAACTTGTTGTTTCCACCATCACCTGCATAGGATATTTGCAAACCAATCCCGTTTATGATTTTATTATATGTGAAATTACTTAAAGATGTTAAGGGAAATGGTGCTGTTTTCTGTCTCCACATACTAAGAGTTCTCAGCTTAGATTCCCTCTCTTAGGGCAGTTTAGAAAGAGAGATATTCACCATGTTGGCCACCTGTGCATTTATTTAGATCCTTTGATTTGGACAAAATTGCTTCATGATTGCCATGTGTGTACAAAAAATTTGCAAAAGTAAATTACTGAGGCTTATTTTATTTTCCCTAAGGAGAAAATACTTTCAATGAAGAAATTTGCCATGTAACTCAGTAGTGGGAAAAAGGAAAGCATTTTGGAATGCTTCCCAGGCTGTTTCTTAACTTCATTTTTTCTTCTTCCTTTAGATTGGAACAAGGAGAAGCAAAGGAGGTGGCCCTTATCGCAATCTGAAGGGGACAAGACAGATAATATGATCCTGGGTTTGTCTGGAAAGCCAAAGAAGAGCAAAGAAGAGACTCCCATAAGCAGAAAAATGCTGGTTTCGTAGCAGTGCTAGGAGCTGGTACAAAGCTGCTACATGCAAAAACTGAAAGCTTTAAGTGCTGCCCTGAATCTAACAGGAGGCTCACTCCAACCCATCTGCCAGGTCAGATAATCCTGCTTGTTGGCAGCCACATGTTTGAGGTGACTTTCGGTGACTGCCACCACCGCAGCCCATTCTCAAGCAGCCCCAACAGCAGCCTCCTGTGTCCCCGATCTGCACCATGCAGTGGAGACGGCGGCACTGCTGTCCCATCAAGGTGACCTGTACTGTCAAGCGATCAGCCTTTCGGACCCATGTGGTAGCTCTATTCTTCTTGGCTCTGCTCTTCACCTTCTTATTATTTTTTAGCCATCAGGACAGGCTACCTGGAAGAAGTGGCCCTCGTGAAAATCCGCTTGCTTACACCATTAGAGGTTTTCGCAGTCCCAAAGGGGAGGTTAACCAGAGCAGTTTTCTGAGGAGTCTGTGGAAGGATTCAGGGTATGTACCACCAAAGCCTCTGCTTAACCTGAGCTCCCAGCAAGCTGAGGGCGCGCCGGTGGAGCCAGGAGGAGGTGGCGCCAGGATGGGTGTAATGGGGCTAGGCGACTCCATGAGTTCCAACAACAGTTTACAAAAAGAAATGGGTGTTGGAGGGACTCTTAGTGCTGAACCCTACCCATACATCTTGAACGAACCCTTTAAGTGCAGGGAGTCCACACCCTTTCTTATCCTCCTAATTGCTGCAGAACCTAGACAAACAGATGCTCGCAATGCAATCCGCCAAACATGGGGAAATGAAAGTGTAGCAATGGGCTTGGGCTTTGTTCGGCTTTTTATGCTTGGCACAGGCAAAAGTTCAGACACTTTCCTTCAGAGCAGCATTGAGGAAGAAAGTCGTGTTTACCACGATATCATCCAACAGGACTATATGGACACTTACTACAACCTAACCATCAAAACCTTAATGGGAATGAACTGGGTGGCTACCTATTGTCCACATGTCTCCTATGTGATGAAGACAGACAGTGATATGTTTGTCAATACAGAATATCTCATCCAAAAGCTACTAAAGCCCGGGTTGCCACCCAAGCAGAGGTATTTTACTGGCTACCTGATGAGGGGCTACGCACCAAATCGAAACAAAGACAGCAAGTGGTACATGCCACCAGAGCTTTATGCCAGTGAGCGCTACCCGATATTCTGCTCAGGCACAGGATATGTGTTCTCAGGGGACATGGCACAGCTGATCTATCAAGCCTCTCTCGGCATCCGCAGACTGCACCTGGAGGACGTCTATGTGGGAATCTGCCTTGCAAAGCTGCGCATTGACCCTGCACCCCCTCCCAACGAGTTTCTCTTCAACCACTGGCGCGTCTCTTACTCCAGTTGTAAGTACAGCCACCTGATCACTTCCCATCAGTTCCACCCCAATGAGCTCATCAAGTACTGGAGCCACTTACAGAGCAACAAGCACAATGCCTGCATCAACATGGCCAAGGAAAAGAACAGCAGGTACAGACACAGAAAGTTTCATGCGGAAAGGTCTTAATGATGGACCCTGTAACTTCAAACTGGTTTGAAGAAATGACTATGGACTTACAAAAACTTGCTTGGAGGGACTATTTAATTCAGCACTATTCACTGTATGGGCAAAAAGCACATTGTATTTGGTATTGTGTACAGTTGATGATCCAAACTATTTTTTTAATTTAGAAAAAAGAAAGAAGACAGAGTTAACTTATTGAGCATTTTCTTAAAGGGAAACTGGGGGAGACAAGCCTGTGTAGCTCAAGAATGGTGTTAAATGCAGGTGCCATGTGAGAAATGGTAATTCATGTTCTCTTCTCAGTGGTAGTGCAATATGTAACAGTATACAAAAATAAAAGGCAAATGGAAAATTTTATGGTGCAGTTGGCCTTACGCACGCAAAAGGAACTGTATATGTATTGTGTTGCAAAGTTACACTACCTAAATATGAATGAATGACATGAAATGTTGACATCAACTACTTATGCTGCCCTGTTTCTCAAGTGTTTACTTTACAGATTTCTCTATGAAAACTCCTCTAAAGACTGGTTACCTGTTATAAACCCAATTTATTTTTCAAGAAATCTACATGAAAGCATCTGGAATCACATCAGAGATGACTAAGATTGTATTTTTTAAAGCTTTACATTTGAGTATGATTCTGCACTTGAGTAAATGTGCAATGAATTAATAAAAAACAAATAAATAAATGTAAGGAATTCAGCTTGTGGTTGTGTGTATTGTGTCTGAAATGATCTACGTAAAAATTAGCAGGACTTTAAAACATGGATGATAGATACAAAAATATATAGGAGGTTTAGATTAGTGCTTGCTGAAAACTTTTATACTCAAATTTTTTTTCAATTCTTCCTATGTGACTCACTAAAAAAATCTTGAAAACAAAATGATCCAAATTGAACTTCAAAAATTAGGGCATAGAAAAATACAGTATTAACAATAAAAATCACACTTTTTTAAAGCAGACTGCATCAAGTCTAAGTGGTTGGATTACAAGTGGTGAGCAATACTCGCTTTAACTTATATTTAAAGTGGACAAGAAAAAAAGAAGCAATTTTATGAATTTTTATTTACGTATATTTATGTTCTCCATGCTCTTTAGTTCCAAAAGTCCAAACTAAACCAAACGTCACTTTTAGGTGATTAATGGAAAATTTGGGGGGTTTTTTTGTGTTTTTTATAAAACTTTCAAAGCTATTAGATGGGACAGAAAAAATGTTTTACATGCAAATTATTTTTTTCTGGTTGAGTTAGCAACTGTTTCTGATCTACATTGGAATTGGAAATCAGGCTTTTGGACGAATGCAAATGCAATTTAAAGTAACATAATTATACATAGATAAAGCTTTTCAGATTGGGCTAAAGTAATTGTGCTCAGTTCAGGTTTTTATTTAATCCAAAAGGTGCTTTTGGTTCAGTCATCATCAATGTATGGAGCCTCTAACAGCCTTTAGTAAAGTTTCATATATTCTGTTTTGGGTGACAGTTTACCATACATGAAATGCCACAACAATTTATTTTGCTACAATTCAAAGTGATGGAGCTCCACTTGAGGAGCAACATTTATCATGCAACACTAGCTTCTAAAACAGAAAAAAGCAAGATGACAAGGAATTCTTGCTATATGCAAAGATGTGGGAAAAAACAAACATGTACTAGAATACTGCAGTATGCTAATATCACAGTTATTTACATTTTCAATGAGACCTATTACTACAACAGAGGAACTAAATGAGCCACAAATATAGATTTAAAGACAGACACAGGAGGAGAAGCAGCGTATGGCAATTTGCAACCAGCAAGTGGACCAATTAGAACTGTTGAGTTTCAAGTCGACCTGACATGAGATAATTATTGGATGTATAGTGAGCTTAAATCATGGAATTAAACAATGAATAATGCACATGAAATAATGTAAAATCATAAGGGTTTCTTATTTACTGTGGTGCAACTGTTGGCATAAAATTAAACCCATGCACAAGATTTTCCAAAATATCTCAAAAATTTTCTAAAAAAGTATGGGACCACATGTGTGTGACAGACAAAACGGTGTGATGTAGCATTTTTTGCAAATACCGTCTGAATAATTTCAACTCCGGTGCTTCTTTGTTTTGTTTTTTGTAGTCTACCACAATTATACAATCCCAGTTTAAAGTAGTATCACATGAACATTGTTGCCTTTTGAGAGTTTTGATCAATTTATGTGTGTTTTATTCCAGCACAACCCTGTTTTTACATTGGTGTTATTGAATTAAGAAGAATCTCAGGAACAACCAAAAGATGTGTTCCGAGAGACATTATGTCTAAATTCCCATCCTAACCCCAAACTACAAAAAAACTATATAGGGCACTATGTAGTGCCCTGAATTTTAAAAGCAAGTCGGACACCATGCTCACTACTTTTATTTTTTATTTTTTTAAATCTAATTGATATGAGCATTTTTGCGATGATTATTTATGAATCCACTGTCTTCTGAAGATAAAACGTTGATAGTTTATCAAAAAAGTACATTTAAATACATTTTTTTGGCAAAAATTGTCCCGATCCAATGCATTGTGGGCTGTATTCGCCGATCTAGTGAGCATCGATGCACAGTTGTTTTTCGCTAAGACTTCCGGGAAATTTCTAGGGCACTGGAATTGTAGATTCGGACAGCACTACAAAATGGTGAACACACTATATAGTGCACTATATAGGGTTTAGGGTGGGGATTCGGACATAGCGATTATGTTCGTGTTCATAGACAAACATGGCCACAAAGGTCCCCCGAGGAAAATCTTTTTTTTTTTTTTTTCATTTCAGACCATATCCTATGCATTTAAACAGTCATTAATGAATGTACTTTTTTACCAAAGTGGACAAAGGGTCCTAACATATAGTAAATATATATATTAAAGCCACCCTGCATGTTGGAAAACATGTTCGATTCTGCAGTTGCAAAATCAACCCACAGAAGTGTATATTTTTTAATAGTACTCAAGTACAAAAATCATTTTACAAACCAAATAAATGAAGAAAATATCACAAACTGGTAAAATCACATTTAGCTAACTCAGAGAGATGTTAGCTTTCAAATAGGCAAGTGAAAAAAGAAAAAAAAGAAAATCTATGTCGAGAAAAACCATAGTGCAGACAAGCAATCTTGCAGCCCAGCGATGAGAAATGAGCGAAACATTAAACTCCTTAGCGCTCCAGGGAACATGAAATATTCAGCTGCAAAACACCTAAATTCATATTTTAATTATAAATAATGAATGCACATGGCTCTGCAAGACTGCCAGTGCTATCTCAGATGGGACTACTTTCAGTGAGAGTGCAGTTATGGTTGTGTTTGCATGATGAGGAGAAGGAAAAGATCAAAAATAAGTATATAAAAAAAGTACATGCTTCATTGCTCAGGGCCACCAACAGAAAGAGCATATATAATTGGGTGATGACTTGAAATAGCATATATCAGATTAAAGTAATTTAATTAAACTAATGGAGAGTGGAGGCTCCTTCACGTTTTTCACTCCACACCCGTCAGTCTTGTTTAAATCACCTCCACATATGAGTGATTCTGTTAGCAGACTCTGCCAAATGCATATAGTTCATATAACAGTATATTTCAAGCCATTGTTCACTAACTACAACAGTCTCAGGGGAGATGGAAGCTGAAATGGCAAAGACAGAAGATTATCAAGATTCTCATCTTTGATCAACTGCAGAGTAGGAAGCAATTACTTGATGCTGAAGCCACAGGCAGTGACAACAGCTTTATTTGTTGCTCTGAACAAAATTGTGAGATTTTAGGGGATATGGCTGATATTTGCAATATTTTGACAAAGCAAATAACACATTTTTTTTCTACATTCTCCACTGATTTTATTTTAGCACAATATATTTACGTGCAAACAGCAAAAAGGTAGACTTGTTTACTTTTAATGGATTTGTTTTTACATTTTCTGTTGTGAATAGGTTCTAATATTAACACCTTGAGCATTTTTGGCTCCCTGGGTTGTACATTTATCAAAAACGAGCTTGAATCCAATATGTGTCATCACTGAAGTCCAGTGAAGGTTAAGTATATCTCTTCAAAAAGAATAATTCAGATATCATAAATCAGGTCCAACTTCCTATTGTTAAACTTACTGTAGGTCACAACTGCCCGGATAGAGGCGAGGTGGATGAGGGCTGTTGGTGGGCAAAAAAATGGGCCAAACTATAAGGTATGCGGGTGGCTGCACAACAACCATCAAGCTGTAAGTATTTGTGTAAATTTGTTCTCAAGATGCCAGATTATGCTGTTTCAAAACTAAAACTAATCTCACCTGTCTTCACAATAACTTGCATGATAGTTTAAAACAGGTATGATTAATTTAAAGAGATTCTATTGTCTGTTTCACAATGTTTGTGTAGTTGAAACAGGGTCTCCACATTTACATCATCATTTACACAAACAGTAAGTAGGTCCATTTTCCAGAACACAGAAGATATAAAAACAAACAAAAAAAAAAAGTGAAAGCTGTTGCAAATGAATTGTTTCCTTCTTAAAGGAGGATCAGTGATCTTAAACTGCAACTGCTGTCTGTCCATCATGACAGCTGGTTGTGTCTTTACCATATGTATTGGGCTCAAGACTTTGGGGGCCTCTGTCCTGCTTGCTTTGCGTAGGTACACCTACCCTACCTAGTGTATAGAAGAAGTGCGTGTGACGTCACAGGCTAGTGCTTACTTGACATGCTGCCATGTTAGCTGGAACAGAGAGATGAATAGCACCCATATAAAAACTGTTATCAGTTGCTGTTGTACTGCTAGATGTCATAATGCTGGATCATAAAATGCTATACTGTGTTTTTACTGGGTAACCAATGCCTCTGCTGATCATGGCAGGAGATCTTGATGGATCAAAGGAATAATGGCAAAGACTGCACACCTGCACACTCAGCTCTGCAGCTAGCACTGCCTCAGCGAAAGTGGGTTAAGTCATTAGCTGATTCTTCTCAGATGTTTGATCACCCTTTTTTGCAGTTTTTATGGCAGAGTTAGCAGACCAAACTGCTTTGATTTTAAGAGAATTCTACTGACTCAATCCAAAGTTACACCTTTATTTGATTTGGTTTGCTTCCATACATGGTACACTCAAAAGGGAACTTTGATACTTGCAAACACGGTATCATCACGGTTTTATATCAATGCAATCCTGGTACAAATTAGATGCAAATGAGTGTGAGCTTTGGATAGTGAAGGAGCAACTGATCTGTTTGTTTGCCCAACTGTCCTTAATGCTTCAACAATGGTACACCCTTGCAGTTCCAAACACTACCCAATTGACGGCAATATTGCCCAAAACTGGGAAAAACGAAAGAAGAAGAAAACAAGCTGGATCCACTATTACTCTAATTGACATTTTAGTAATAGGTGCTAGCACATCCAATCCGCAGCACATTTACTCTGTTTATCATTAAATTAGACATTTTACAACATTTTTCCTTCTATAGTTTGTGCACTCTGATTCACCCTAAAGTAAAACTCCTGCTATAAAAGAGACCAGGGTTTGAACTGTTGGTCCTGACCAGAGGCCAGGTGAGCTTTAACACTTGGTAAAGGGGTGAAGTGTTCAAATCAGCAATCCCTGGTGTGGTTCTAACCTGCAAGTGTGAATGAACCCAAAGGTATTATTTACACATTGATTTGTTGAATTTCTTTGCAAAAATGTGCTGCCTGTAAACATTGTAGGAGTGACTCTGGCATCTTAAGTGAATCTATGCTCTTTTATCATCTAGAGCTATTTCACTTAGTCTTTTATTAAGGCACAAATAAGATGATCTTCTCACATCGGACTTTGTCCATTATCCCTCTACCACAACCAGGGGCGGAGCTGCAATGGTGCAAAGGGGAGAAGCTATCTTCCCAGCACACACACACACACCCCACACACACACACATACACACACCTCCCTAAATTTTGGTTCAATATTAGTATCAATATAGACAGAGGTTAATGTTCTAGCTCTGCCACTACCTACACGACTTAATGTGAGTGTTTGATGATGTTAGCTTTCGTCGACAAATTGACAGCAAATAGAAAAGCCAACTACAGTTGAATCGTTATATTTATATATGGCAGAGTACCTTGTGCACCACAAAATCCTTGGAGGTCTGTGTCTGACTGTGTAAATGTCAGGTGCTGATTCACATGGCTGTAAATTAGGGAGCAATTTTGCTTTTAGCAACCATGAAAACAATTGACTTCCGCAGTAAATATGAGTCAGCCGATCAAATTGAATTGATTTTCTTGATGCAAGGACTCCTGACTTCCTATTTTAGGTTGCTTCTACATTTATCAAAATATGGATGATTAGGTTGTCTGTATCTTGCCAAATTTTTAGATGTTTAAAACTGGTTCAACCCAGTTAACGTTTTCATCCAATTTGTTGAGTCATGTGATTTAAACATGCCTGTGCATACAAATATATAAAGGCTTGGAAAGTATGATCTTGCCATAAAACCAATGCCCCCTCTACACAACAAGCATTATTTCTTTGTTTCTGTAATACATTTAATATTATAAGAAAGCCAACCATACACAAGAAATACACACTCTGTCTCCAGAACTATCTTCACTGGACTAATTACTGAAGACACACAGAATTCTGTAAAATAAAAGTCTGTAAAATGTTCTGAATGTTGGAAAACAGAGTAAAACAAGTTTTGTTGAGTTTATCCATGTACAGACACACCTCTAAGTATGCAAATTTAAATATCACTACCCTCCAAACACACAGGGTTTTTATGGAAAGCATATAGTTTTAAAGGAAAAAAAAACATAAACAATAAACCAATAAAAGAACAATTATACTTTTCAATGTTGAATCAATATGACATTTCTTAGATTTAAATGACTTAAAAACAATGTATTATAACATGCAATGTGACAAAAAAGTCCAACTTACTGGTACTTTATTGCATGTGAAGTATCTATTTTATAACACTGTTATACCATGGTCCGGGTGAATACTTGATTCTGATTGGCTGCTGGGTGTGCGTTAAAAAGTGATAAATGCACGCCCAAAAAAGAAGTTCCGGTCACCTATCTTAAATCTTCTGTATCACTGTGCCGGCTTCTTTAAAACAACCTTCAGCTTCATCATCTGGAAAAAACAAGCTGTAAGAGGCGAACTTTCTCTCTGAACTGATGCTTTATTCAATTCATCGGGACGATCAGCATATATTCATATATATCACTTTAAATCGCTGAATCTTGACTGCAGCAGTGGTGCGGCGCCATGTCACGTTACTGTGACAACGCGCCGCTCCACGTAACAAACAGTCCGCTTTTCGGGAAAAAAAAACAGTCCAAATCGGAAAAAAAACCAAGAATTAAGCACTTAAAACTGGTTAATATTTATTTCTTACGTAAGTGACCATGGTATAAGCGGGTTAATGGCCGTCGAAGTATGCATTATCACTTTTTAACGCACTTCGAAGAAGTCTCTCACGGCGTGCATTAAAAAGTGATGATGCACACTTTATCTGCAATTAACCCTTACATAAAGCAGGTTAAGAAAAACCATGAAAAAAAATTAAACTTTTTGGCTTTTTTTTGCTAGCACTAAATTCTCCCAAAACATTGAATGTACATTAGGTATCGTGATATTCAACACCGCCAGTGTAAATTGTGACAAAATGTAGCTACATATTATGTAGAGTGGCTGCAACTAAATAATAATACATGTACTGTGTGCATTATACCCCATATACCAACACCATTTTTTATATGATTCTTGAACCTCCTTGTAAGAATTGACGCAGAGCAATTATAAATAAGGTTTTCCGATAATAGGAAAAAAAACTGTGCATACTTTGTTTTTACAATTCAGGAAAAACAGTTTATTTTTTTTATATTCATTTGCAAACCTTTTAATATTTTTATTTTTGTTTTACTTTGAACACATTTCTTCAATAATACAAATGTTAATGTTTCTTCAGGATGCATAAAGTTTGACCTGAACATTTCTACAGTATAAAAAGGTCAGACTAATGGTAAACTGGTGTCAGAGGCATAAAATCGATTTGTCAGCATAACTCGAGGTTTCCGTCTATCATGCCTTCCAAAAGACACAAGAACATTTTTAAATCATTTAAAGTGTCTAGCAGTCTCTATCACTTTTCAAAAGAAGGAAACTTGAACCATTGAAAGTCTGACAATATCATGCAATGCCCATTTGAAAACATCCACTCTGCTTTTGTGAAAGCTAGAGAAACTTACAACCAGAGATCCAGCTATTAACCTGAAACTCTATTTCATGCTAGAGGGGCAGGGTGGTGAGACAATGCAGGAACAATTCCTTGCTCAAAAAACACTTTGTTAAAACACCGGCACTAATCCCATGACAAAAAATTTGTTTACCTTAGAGAAACTCAGGCTGAACTGGTTGAAAAAAAAATCCAGCTTTATCTGCATGGATGAAGTCATTTCTTCCATATTTAAAGTCACACAATAACTAATTAGAATCATAATGGCAAACTGTCAAAGTTTGACCTTTTGTTTTAAGTTTCCAAATATATTTTAAGAAAGCTAACACGTTTTCACAATCTTTAAGGTGTTTCAGAAATAACTATGTGTATCAAATGTTTTCAGTTGAAATGGAAACAAACTATATCCTGCTTCCCTGAATGAAGCAGTCAAAAAAGCTGGTTACAATTTACAATTATCAAGGTGGGGCATAGAAACAATGCAGTAGGGGAGGGTAACTTTTATAAAACCTACAAAAAACAAAACAAAACACAGAGAAAATGCTTATTTTAACACAACAATGGAATGTTTACCAAAGAGAGCAATATGCTCACAGTGACAAGCAACCAGCAGTCTGATAAAACATATCTCATGTTTTAAATCACCCATATTTCTATTCATTTTAAAATAAACAACCATGTTTTCTGACTTTGTTCATAAAATCTGCCAAAATGTGAATCTGCTAAATATCTTATTGGTTACTAAAAAAATCAGCTAAGACCACTGCGTTTTGAATGCAGTGATTCAAATGATTCAACTTCAAAACAATTGTAATAATTAAAAATTCAAGATAGTTTCACAATGACTGAAAGAAATACAAAACAATTGAGCACACAGTGTAACTCAAGACAACAAAAACATCAACATATGAGCCATTGTTAAGAACTGCAACATTCAGAGTTTTACAATAAAATAAAGTACGTGTCATGGTACCCCCGAGAGGCCCCCTCCTTTCTCTGCTTACTCCTAGATTGGACCCAGCTGTTGGCATTCACCTCATCACCTGCACCTGTATTTAAGACGGCTCCAGACCAGAATTCTACGCCAGTTCGTTTGCCCTCTATGGTGCTTACTTGGTCTTCTCTAAACTCTCGTTTTAATTATTTAATGTTCTGATTAATTCCCAACTCTTGCCTGATCCAAGTTCTCGATCTGCCTACAGAATCCTCGATTCCGTCCACGCCGACCTGGGTCCAGCCACACGTCCATCAACCTCAAGTCCGTATTCCACCTCTTCGGAACTCCGCCACACTAACTCCATCCTGGCATCAAGCCGTTTCTCGCAAAGCCAGCTCCACTTACCTTAGCTCCAGCCCTGCTCCGAAAATCCTCCTCCGGCGCATCTGTCCTCGCCTACTCTGGCCACTAGGCTCCAAGCTGTTAAAGCTTTGTCAAAAAATTAAATCCATTCACACCACTTCCACTGTCTGTCATTTTGGGTTTCAGCGTTTGGGTCTGCCTACGCTACCACCGAGCATGACAGAACGAGCTGTCAGGCTATGGTGTTTTTACTGTTACTGTTTCACAATAGATCTTCAAATTGGGTTTTTTTGGTATACTCACGTGTAAACTACCTGTTCTTTAGTAATTTAAACCAGTTTTAACAACCTCATGCATAAAGCTTTTTGGTTAAGCTTCACTCCCAGGCTGCGCAATTTCCTTCCATATTGAATTTAAGATGTTTATTAACAAACAAACTCTCAGAAGACGAAGCAAATAAATGTATTCAGAAAAAGTCAACTTAACATGGTCTTGAACTTCAATCAGCTTTTTGTCTTTCTTAAATTTTACTTTGTCATTTTTTAAGGCTTCGAAAGCATATTTTATCAATGGATAATGATAATTCTGACTGTTGATTGGAACTGCAATTTATTATGCATCAGACCTTCATCATTTAAAAAACTGGTAAATACCAAGATGGTAAACCATCTTTCCACTGAAAAACCAGACATTCTACCTCTACAGACATTTATTCCTCTAACATGTCAATGGCTCACATACCATTAGATTTCATTTAAATATATATACAGTGAACCAAATAATATTGTCATGGGGAATAGCTCCTTATCAATTGAATACAATTTAACTTTAAGTGAAAGTAGAGTCAAATCCTTTAAAATGTCTATGCAGGTTATTTCTTTCATGTGTGTCAATCAAAAAATACTCGGGATAATGAGCAGAAATTGAACAAAAAAGCATAACTCATGTATATATATATATATATATTCATTATGACTGTAGCATTTTCTACAATGCTAGTGAACCGTTTTTAAATCATCCTTGGCATCTGCTTTGTGACTCCACGTTTTGAGTGCTGCTAACAAAGACCACACTCTCAACAGCAACAAGAACATTTGTTCCATTTTTTTTTTACTTACAATAGCTGAGCAAGCAGATGAGTGCTGAAGGCCTCTTATGTTGGACAAATTTTACTGTTACAACATGGGGTTATGAATCTTCTGACGCACAAGGTATATATTTGAATAAACACTTTTTGTAATTTAGACTAAACTTTATTCATATTAATTATATTTGTAAGCTTTGGTTTTTTTTTGATCGGATGGATGGGAAGAAGAGGAGGGAAGAGGAGAGAGAGAGATGTTAGAGTGGGGGTGGGAGGGGATAGGAGGAGGATCATAGAAGGGGGGGTAAAATCCTAAAGCATCATAAAGCAACAAGTTACAGGAGGTTTATAATCATTACTGTCAGGTGTAGATGTATAATAAATCTATGAGGCGGGACCTGTTCACACACACACTCAAATGTTACAAACATACCTGTTGACTCCAAAAATCTTCACATATGAACATGTCAACATGTACACAGTTCAACTACAGTTCACACACGCCTACTCGTGCATTCAGGCTAAGAAATGTGAAACATTTCATTCAGTCACGCAAACTATTTGTACAAAGGTGAGCTAAAAACTGTGCTTGATTGAGTGCTTCTGTTCTTCTGGGGTGCATGATTGACTGTAAAACTAAAAAAAGAGGGAAAGTGCACAGTCTTCCCCACACCAAGACCCTCGCCGACGCAGCAGGACCCCAACCTAGACGTCAACCTAGAGTTGGCTTTGGCAGCATTTCTGTGTTTCGCCTACGAAAACAAACAACATTCAAACTTTTGCATAGATGGATGTGTATATTGTCCACCTCTGGGTGGTGCTGGCAGCACAGACTCTTCCTAGAAGGGGCTGTTCTCAGCTCGAGAGAATGCTCTCGTTTTTGTGGGGTGGGAGGGGTTGGTGCTCAGAGCGCAGGTTATTAGGGAATACTAAGAAATGCGTGAACTGATCAAATGACCACTCTGGTATTTCTTTTCGTGAGGAATAACCATTATAATACACTTAACGGCTAAAAATATGATTACGTATGTCATAGGCCCTTTAACAGAAATAATGAAAAAAAATATTTAAAACAGAAAACCAGAAGCATTACATTTTTTGTTAAAGTACCTGTCATCTCAGTATTTTGAGAATTCATAAAATGTCTAGCTGTTCACATGCAGTCATAACAAATGGTTTAAGTTTAGAATTAAAGCAAGAGGATATTGAGAGTAAAACTCAGTTTCATTCATGCATGTCCTATGCAATCAGAGCAGTAGATTACAAGCATCAGGGGGCACTCAGCCCTTCAACATCTGATGAAAATGAAAAAAAGGGTAAAAATCAAAAAAACAAAAACAAATTAGAGTTAAAATAGACTTTTAGTCTGTTAGGGGAAGAGGCATTGGCAAATAAATTAAAAAAACAAAAACATTGAGTAAGGCCAGGTTACTGTACCAGTAACAGAAAGGAGAATATAAAAGAGAAAGTAAAATAGCAAGAAGGAGGTGGTGATGAATGAAGAAGAAAGGAGCAGTGACTGATCAGTATTGAAAACCTGTGCTGCTGTAAATGTGCTTCCAAAAAAAAAAAAATAGAAAAAAAAGGCTAACAGTGGAAACGGATTGATATGTCTGCCATGATGGAGTGGAGGCTGTGGCCCGACTTTAACATCACGGCTCACTGTTTCACAGAGACCGCGGCAGAGGAAGAAGAAAATACTACTGTAGAAGAGACAAATTTCCTGACCTTTCAGTGGCAGCCAGGCCTGAAGGTTGACTAATACCTCTCTTTGAGCATGACTGATTAAGCTTAGTGGAAGTTGCAAGTGAAGATTAACAGAATTTGACAAAGACAGTATGTATTTCTTGTTTTAGTGGAAAATTTTGCTTTTGAAAGCAAATCAGGTAAAATTATAATAATAAATTGGCTCATTTGTTCATTTTTTCTGTTTTTTTGTATAGAGGCTGTGGTTTGGTGGTCATAATGTATACAACTTGATATTGATTACTGCTGCATTGATTAACTATCTTCAATTTTAGACCAATACAAACTGTTTGGAGACCTTATTTGTG
Organism: Oryzias sinensis; assembly: GCA_037389245.1. Taxonomy (NCBI): domain Eukaryota; kingdom Metazoa; phylum Chordata; class Actinopteri; order Beloniformes; family Adrianichthyidae; genus Oryzias; species Oryzias sinensis. Next base: position 12,420,621 of record CM074498.1, on the reverse strand, counting down.
CAGTAATAGGATGCTGATGGCAAAAACAAAGGATATATTCCTAAATTTTTACAGGCACACAAATGAAAACAGCAAACTAAAGAGCGTAGGATTGAGGGACTTTGACTACAATGGGGAAATCCATACAATTGACCGATGAAAGGTAAACATTTGTGTTAGTAGATAAAGTGGAAATAGAGCTTACAGCTTAGGAAGAACGTTCAGGCATGTATTGGAGATTTCAAAAACACAGCAAAGCCTGGTTGAGATGGAGTCTTTTCACATTTGGAGGACAGACTATGAATGTTCCTGTTGAAGGATCCTATAAGGTCAGAGCTGCCAGGGAGGAAGAACAAAAATGAGATTTGTGGATGCAGTGAAAAAGAACATGAGCAGTTTTGCTGTCAGATAAAAGGGATTCAGAAAACTAGATTGATGAAGGCAGATGAGACTATGTCACAAACACTTAGCAGCGTACCTTCTTAGCTGTCTTCAGTAACCGCCCTGCAGAATGCCTCCACCGGAGCAAAAGAGCGGTGTAAAAAGTGTTCAGCTTAATGTTGATACAGTCCTTCAAAATTTGTGACCAAAATGTAAAGTTTGTATGAACTGAAAGCACAGGACTTCCATAATTTCTGCCACAGGTCACTTTGCCCCTCATTCGTAATTCCTGACCAATAAGAGAAGAGATCTTTAGTCACATGGTTTTGTTTACATGCCTTAGTCCAGAACAGGAAAGTCCACTAGACGGCAATCTGAATACAGACCAAACACAAGGTTCAGGACTCATTCCGGACCAAATCCGAACTTTAATAGCTTTTGTCATCAATGTGAAATGTCAAATTGAAGTGGAAACATAAACTATGGTATAAGTACACAGAGTTCCTTTGTGGAATCTCTACGTTTGGTAAATTCAGCTAACCTCGTGCATCAGTGCTAATAATATTTGTTTTGCTCCACTGCCTATTGCTTGGTCGTCATCATAAAAATAGTAGAAATTTTGAAATTATGTAAAGGTCAGCTGCAGAAGTTTGTCATCTTTTCAATGTTTATGCTATTTAGATTTTTCCATTGTAGATATAAAAAACAAAACAAAAAAAACGCCCCTCTAACCCTCTGCGGGTGGTTTCTCCTCCAAACTCGGGTCCTCTACCAGAGGCTTGGGAGCTTGAGGGTCCTGCACAGTATCTTAGCTGTTCCTAGCACTGCGCTTTTCTGGACTGAGAGGTCTGAGGTCTTTCCATGTATCTGTTGTAGCCACCCCTCCAGCTTGGGGGTTACAGCCCCGAGTGCTCCAATTACCACAGGCACCACTGTCACCTTCACTTTCCAGGCTTTCTCCAGTTCTTCTCTGAGTCCCTGGTATTTTTCCAGTTTCTCATGTTCCTTCTTCCTGATGTTCCCATCGCTTGACACTGCCACATCCACTACAACGGCTGTCTTCTGTTCTTTATCCACCACTACAATGTCTGGTTGGTTCGCCATTACCATCCTATCAGTCTGGATCTTGGATCCAGATCTTTGCCCTCTCATTCTCTACTACCTTCGGAGGTGTTTCCCATTTTGACCTTGGGATTTCCGGTTCATATTCTGCACACGTGTTCCTGTATATTATTCCAGCCACTTGATTGTGGCGCTCCATGTATGCTTTACCTGCCAGCATCTTACATCCTGCAGTTATGTGCTGGATTGTCTGTGATTTGATCAAATCTGTGATTTGTGAATGTCTAATGCCTTTTTCTTGATCTTATTTTTTTGGATTCTAAATTGTGTTATTTAAGTGTAACTGCTTTTCTTTGTGTTTTGATTTTCCCCGGTTGTTTCAGGTCACAGACTTAGTGTCTGTCATTCTGAAATCCTACCTTCTCAGCTGTGCATTTAGAAAGCTTCCCGATCGAAGAGGATGAAAGTGAACAAATGTAAGACCTCTCTCTGTGACTTACAAACGTCTATAGAAATGACTATTTTCAAGAAAAGAAAAAGGTGGGGAATCTTGTAGTCTTCGGCTTATAAAAATAGCTGTCTTAGGCTTCTGGGCCATGATGACTTATTGTTTTCAAATTTTAAGCCATTCTATTATAGTTTTGTTGCTGTGCTTGAGATCATTTGTTGGGTTTATAGTTTTGACAAACAAATGATAATGTTAGTTCATGATAAAAAAACACAAAACAGACCTACTGAAATAATGGGTATATTCAGACTGGTCACATTTGGTTTGCTTTCAGTAAAAAAACTCAGTCTGAATACACCCAAGGCTCTCAGACTTATCTTTGGAAGTGGTTTTGGTTCGATTCCAATCGGACTGAGCTTCGGGTTAGTCTGACATTCCTCAGTCTAAATACAATCTGTTTCAGTGGAACAACAGAACCTATACTGCCACCGTAGCCGACGTAAACAGAGCAGGAATGAAGCAACAGATATAAGAAATATAAAGCAAAGAGTTGTTGAGTTGTCAACCAGAAAAAAGGGTCCGACTGTTTATCTGTTGGAACGTTTATTTTACCACGGCTTCATCTATCTATCTATATATAGATAGATAGATATTATTTATATCTATATATATCTATATATATTGAAGGAAAAAGATCTGTTCGATTTGCAGCTTTTTCCCTTGCGTGTTCAATAGTCGAGGAGAAATGACCGTGAGTCGAACCGGTAAAGATTAACAAAGTTTATTCTCTGATACAATAGTTCTAAGACAGAGAGCAAAAACACAGAGCTATAGCGAAGGAGGAAAGCCCCCAAAGAGAAGAGCAAAAAGCGCTAAACTCCTTTTTTATTTAAAGTGTCATCAATATCAAAATGTAAAGTTAAAGTGAAAATAGAAAATGGTGTATAACCTTCAACTCAATTCAATTCAATTTTATTTGTATAGCCCAAATTCACAACAACAGTCTTCTCGGTGGGCTTCGTATAATAAAGATAAGATAAAGATAAAGATATTCTTTATTGGTCTCCACATTGGGGAAATTCAATTGTCACAGCAGTTCCAAAAAGCAGAGAAAAGTGACAGCAATGTGCAAAAGTGAGGGTTGTTCCCAAATGTGCAAGTATATAAATACAAAATGCAAAATAGAAAAAGTAAAAGTAAGTAAGTAATAACTTATGTACACTATTACAACATAACATATGTTATGCCTAATAATAAAATTAAATAAAGTAAAAACAATAGAATAAAACAGATGAGCTATGGATGTATGAAACCGTTTGTACATGCATATTTAAACTGTGGCATTGTACAATCTAACAGCTGTTGGAATGAATGACCTGCGGAACAGTTTCTTCCTGCATGGGGGGTGTAAAAAGCTGCCACTGAAAGAGCTGTTCAGTGCCTCCACTGTCTGATGTAGTGGGTGAGAGGTGCTGTCTGGGGTGATGGATGCTAACTCTGGCAAATATCCTCTTCTTCACCCACTTCCCTCCCATACAAATCCCAGTACAGAACTGGCCCTGACCAGCTTGTTAAGTCTCTTCCTGTGCTGCCTGCTCCCCAACAGGCCACGGCGTAGTGGATAACAGAGGCCACCACAGAGTCATAAATGTTTCTAAGAGAAGCTCAGACACTCCTAAGGACCTCAGTCTCTCAGAAGGTGGAGGCGATTTGGCTCCTTCTTATACAGGTACTGTGCTTGGAGTCCAAATGTTTCTTGCTGAGGTGAACACTCCAGGTGTGTCTTAACTGTCCACTACCTCAATGTCCGAGCCTCTGGATGCCTGCTACTGGTGTGTATTGAGGTGTTCTCCTCCGGAAATCAATCACCATCTCCTTTGGTTTACTGGTGTTCAAGCACAGGTGATTACGCTCACACCAGTCCACAAAGTCCTTGATGACTGACCTGCATCCGCCTGCTCCCGACACAGCCAATAATGGCCGAGCCGCTGCAGGAGAACTTCTGGAGGTGACAACCGCCGTGTTGCAGGGGTAAAGTCCGAGGTATACAGGTTGAAGAGGAACGTGTGAGAGCACTGGCCCCTGAGGAGCACCAGTGCTGAGACTACCACCTCCGACATTACAGCAGCCTCACATACTGTGGTCTGCTGGTGAGGTAGTTGGTCAGTCTATGCGTCAGTCGTTTCAAACCACTCCAGCCCCTTCCAGCTTCTCAGCAGAGCTGATGTATGGCGCTTTAAGGGCTGGAGAAGTCAAAGAACAAGCGACCTCAAGCAGTGGTTCCAGCGCCCTCCAGGATGAGTCAACGCTCGCAGCAGGTAGATGACAGCCATCCACCCCGGCGTTCGCCCGTAGGCAAACTGCAGCGGTCCGTTATGGTGCTGACCACTGAGCCAAGGTGGCTGAGGATGAGTTTTCCATGGTTCATCAGGTGAGGTCTGGGCCTACTGGTCTGTAGTGGTTTGGCCTCAGCGTGGCGCCACCCAGGAACTGAACTACAGGAGGTCTTCACAGGACTGGGACTGTCTTCCAGACTCAGGCCCAGGCTGAAGATGTAAGTGACCACCTCACAGAGATGGTCAGCACAGTCCTGGAGCAGTCCGGTCTGATGATGTCTGACCTGCAGCTTTCCTGGTCTTAAGTCGCCCAGTTCTCTTCTTTCACTCTGACTGAAGTGAGACAAGAACAGATTTACTCTGCTACTGCCTGGTCTTCATCAGATGCCACCGTGTTCGCTCTTTGTCTGTGACCACTGATGGTCTTTAGTCCTCTCTACACACCCCTAACGTTGTTGTTCCCAGCCGCCTCCAACCCTCTTGTAGCTGTTCTTGACCTGTCTGATCTTGCATTTGGAGTTCATGCTGAACTCTCTCTGCTCATCTCTGTCCTCTCAAATAAAAGCCTCCTCTTCTCCCGGCCGCCTGGGTGTCATCAGGCCTCGCCGCGGGTCTGGGGGGGGTCATTTGTCGGCCCAGTCCTGTGGGGCGTTTCTGTGGGGTAGGGGAGCCCTACTATTGGTACGTGGACCTCTTCGGCTGACGGGTCGGGGTGTCCAAGTGAGGCCATTGCAGTTGCTCCAGCCGGGTTACGCCCCGGTCCTTACGAGTTCTGACTCCAGAGCCCTTTAGGGCCGGCGCTTGGGGCCGGTGGCCTGACTCGCCCGGGGCGTTGGCCTTCCCTCTGTGTGTGGGTGGTGCTGGGCCTGTGTCGGCGCCTCTGGGGGGATGGGGCCCTGGGCTGGGGGACCTGGCCCCTATGCTGGGGGGCTAGCCAGCTGTTTAGACCACCGGGGGACAGTCTACCAGCTGTCCCCAACTTACCCCCTTCCTCATATAACCTAATATTAGGGTGAGGGGGCGGGGGTTACTTCTGGCAGTGGTCCTCTCTCATGGTTGCTGATGGAGGGGCCCTCTTTGGTTCTAGCTCTTTGTGACCTTAGACATGCAGGGTCCTTGTGTAGGAGGGCAAGCTTTGACATCACTGCCAAGCACCTTACTCCACACCTTAATCACGCTTAGACATTTAGGCCCTTGGTGGGGAGGTGAGGACATCACTGCGAGTATTCAGAAATGTCCTCAGTGCCCACCAGCCACCTTTTAACTGCACCCCTTAGTACACTCCTCAAAATATACATTCCAACATAAACACACACACATGCATACACACCTCTCACTAACACACATACACATTCATAAGGAAGGTGGGACCTAGGACTACCTGTCCCCATCACCCCCGCGGAGAGAGCACTGCCGACTTTCTCCGCGGGAGTGGGGTCTTACATTACACCTGAGCCGGTGTCCCAGGTCTCCTGGGGGCTGGGTTCTGGCCCTGTCCCTGAGCGCTGGGCCCCGGGCCGCCACTTAACTGTGGCCGAGCCTGGTCGGGCCATGCTTTCATAACATACTCCAGGGCCCCTTGTCCCCGGGGTGCTCCCCTCCTGGGCGGGAGCCCTGCCTTGCTCCTCCCTGGACCAACCGTGGGCCGGGTGGGTGGCTGCCTGGAGTGCAGAGCGGGTCTCCCTTGGGGGTCCTGGCTCGTACCTGGGGTGCGGGGATGCCTGAACTCCCGGGTGGTGGTGGGGTGCCTGGCCTGTGGGCTGTTGGTTGGGCCTCCGGCGTGATTTCGGGGCTGCTCTCCCCTTTCCCCGTGCCTCCCTGCTCTCTGGCCTCCCACCCTACCAGCGGTCCTGGTGGCCCTGGCCTTGCAGAAATGGTCGCTCGGGGGCGGCTATGTTCCTGCCTGCTGCCTTGTGGCGCTGTCTGTGTGGGGTGGCTGGGCACTCCTCCTTCTTTTCTACATTCCACCGTCTATTTTAGAAACATAAACACTACCTGGAGTACAGGTGTTAGCTCACCTTTGCACTAATAGTTTGCATGATTGAATGAATGAAATATTTCACACTAGTTGGCTTAAAGGCATGAGTATGCATGTGTGAACACTATCTGTTTTGTGTACATGTTGACATGTGACATTTTTAGCCAGTGTGTGTTTATAACATTTGAGTGTGTGTGTGTGTGTGTGTGTGTGTGTGTGACAGGCCCTGCCTCTTTTGTACTACATTTGAACTTTAATCGAATGATAAACATCCAGTAAACTTGGCTGCTCCATGCTGCTTCAAGTAGTCTTATCCTCTCCCACATCACCTCCCAACCCCACCCCGCCTCTCTCTAACATCCCTCTCTCTTCTTCCCTCCTTTCCTTTTCCGTCCGGCCCAACACTAAAGATTTTCAAACATGATTGAAATTTCATTGTGTTTGGCCTCAATTACAAAAGGGGTTTTATTCAGACATACCTTTGGTTTGCTTTGAAGATTAACTACCCTGCTGTTAAAATAAAATATGTGCGACACAAGAGGCCCTCAGTTCTCATCTGCCTGCCTAGCTGTTGGACAGGACAAGTAAAAAAAAAAAGCCAGTTGAAAAGTACTTGTAGGCTTCACAATATCTTTTACATTTTTAAAATAGTTTAGGAAAAAGGAAATAAAACAGGTCAAAAATGTTAACTATGTATTTTGTTTTTTACAGTAGTAAAACAGTAGTTTACAATCCATGTACATCTTAAGTTAACTTAGTTACAACAGCAGGGCCCTTAAGCCTCTTGTGCCTTTACTTAACATTAGCTCCACTTTTGTTGTTTACCTTTGGTGCCATTAATAGCATCTTCAAAGCACTTAAGCCTATTTTTATTTTGGTACAAATAAAAACATACCATGACATGGGTTCATTCGCTCAATATAAGTATTTTCAAAACATTTAACCTACATTTTTACATCAGGGTTCAGGCTCACATACATTTCAAACTTATCCCAAGGTTTTTAAGAATGTCAATAAAAGTCACTTTTTTAGCAAGGGCTGGAACATGTGATACAAGGTTAAATGATAAATGTTTTATTGGATACAAATAATGTAAGAGTGGAGAGTCACTTTTCCATTAGGATGTCGCCAGCAAATGAGCATCAATTGACTTTTCTGCCAGTGGATCTCAATTTGGACATAAATTGATGTAGCGTTCCTGTTATGTTAGACAATATATAGATTTGATGCAGCATTTCACAAAATAGCGTATAAAATAATTTGCCAGTAAAGATCAAAAGCCTATGCATATTTTTCTTCTGAGTCGCTATTTCTCTGTTGAGGAACTCTTTCAAAAAGCACCATGCATATTAATAAGGATATTTTAAATAGCAATGCTCCTGAAGTCACAGATTTACAGTCAGTTGCTCGCACATCTCTAACAGTCACTGCTGTACAAAGCAGGCAACAGCTTCAGCATCCTCTCAGTTGAGGCGCAGCACAGTAATGCCTTTAGACAGATGGCAGATTCCAGCCAACACTCAAGGACTCAGTGATGAGGTGGTGCCAGTGCCGAGCCAATTCTATTTATAAACCTAATTTGACAGTGATGCTCCACAGTACAGGAGAACTGTTGGACATCTGACCTGCCAGGACCCTGATAAACAAATCCAACCTGGCTAACATTTTGAAGGTGCGCTTTTGATGTTTGATTGGTGTTTGGCCATGGGCCACAAAAAGCAGTTCCACTGGAAGAAAGGAACTTTATAAAAGGTTGCTTTATAAAAGGCAACCCATACACAAATGCCAGTAATTAAAAAGTTAATGACCTGCAGAAAAGACAGCACAAACGCTTGCACCCTTCCAGCTAATTTTTAAAACAACTTCTAATAAAAAAATAGTGATGTATAGGATAAATATATTTAAAACTCAATCTAGTAAGAGCAGTATTGGTTCAAAAAAACAGAAACAGGTGAGAAAGGTTTCAACAATGTACTGAGAGTCACCCCCCCAAGTCTATAAAAGCTTTGGGATCACAGGATCTGGTGTTTGATCTTGACTGGCTTGACTGTTTTTGAGATGCTTTGACGATCAACTGTTTTATTCTTGAGAGGACAGAACATTTTAGCAGAAGTAAGATTCTGACTGCATTCTTGTTTTGATTTCATTTTTCCCCAACAGAAATCATCCCCAAACCGTTCCCAAAAAGGTGGAAGGTGTTCAAAATCTTTTGCTATCCTTAGTTCCTCTTGCTGAAACTAAGGGGCTATAACCCCCCAACAGAACGTCAACTAGTAGTCAAACAAAGTCAAACTAGTACTACTGTCCATGCAACTGCCAGGCCCATCCATCAGAGCCAGATGGAGAGCTGTAACTTCTTATTCCATTGCTCTGGAGTCTAGTGGCAGTGTGGTGTACACATCCTCCTAAATTGCACAGCACATTGAATATATATGACCTGAATCTAACTGGTCTGTTCTAGAAACCCATTCTACTGTTCTTGAGCTAACCAGATGTCCACATGACATTTGGAGGACTTCAGTCATGAAATCTACTCTGGCAACCTTTGCCCACCAACTCTGTGAGTTTTCATGGCATTCCACTTTATGGATCAAGGCCGTCATTTCCTACCAACTTTATTTGCTATAACACCACTTAACACTTTTGGATCAGGCATTGCATGTATATTCTCTGCAACACTGATAGTAGCTTGCTCTAATTGATTCAATAGAAAATGTGACTCCATGTGGGCTGAGGATGAGTTTTCATAGTTAGCTTGACTGGTTCATCTCCAGACGAGGATGGAGAGTAAGTGGGTCACAGAATGGTCTGTACACCACTTCAAGTGGCAATGCTCAGAAGATTAAAAGAAGTCAAAACAATAAACAAAGATAAAACATAAATTCTATGGCTAAATGAAATGACAAAAAAAATTCAATTTGAAACAAAGGTTCAACTGAACGGATGTAGGAGTTTTCATTTTTTGTCTAATATTTTTAATTGTCTAAGATTGAATCTTCCTGGAAACTTTGATCTCAAACATTTGTATCTCAATTGAGCCGAAACATGTCATCTCAATGCTTTTATTTATTTATGTATTATTATTATATATTTTTTGTAGATTCCTCTGACAGATAAATACCATGCAATTTCATATCAGGTTGGTTCACAGCACAACAAGGACAAGGAAGAAGCTTTGATGAAAGGGAACTCATTTATAGGTGTTATATAAACTAATCATAATTACTCCACCGAAACGTCTTCTAGGAGTGGTGAAAAATTACTTTGGCTTAAAAGATTCCCCTTGTCTCACAGAGGATGCTGGTCTTGGCCTTCCTTCAGTTTAAATCAAACGTGTCTAGTGTAACTGGGCTGTAATGGAATTTGACATTCTACTTAAAGAAGGCGAAACACACCAAAAACTTAACTGTTCTTTTGTTTGTTCTTGTGTTGTTTCACTTGTGTAAGATGATAAAAATCATTTTTCAGGCATAGTAAGAGCTGTCATTAGTGCTTTACCACTTTGAGTAACTGTAATTTTTCACAGGATAAAAATAAAAATTCTCGTGATAAAACACTTTTAATTTCACAGTATTGCTGGTGCTGAGCTACAATAGCTAAATTCTGGCCACTTCAATCAGGTGTATTTATTTATTTATTTGTCATTTAACAGAGTTAGATGCAAAATTTAGCAAATAGATAAGGGCTTAGCCATTTCACAAATGTCGACTATACTCTACTGTTGATATGGAGAAACTGATTATTTAATATGTAATCCAATGAGCAATCTAGATTCAAAAATACAGCAGCACTTTGCCCCGAGAGTATCAGCGCTTATGCTGCAGTGCAACTACTGGGTCAGCGCTGTATTCTCCTGGCTTTCATACCGCAGTCCTGGAATAGGACCATGCGGTTGTGCTGCTGATATCGCTATGTGACTCTTGGCCTCCTTTAGGCAATGCAGCAGATGAGGCCTGAAACATGCTTAGCAAACAATAAAAGTTTCTTTTTGAGGTTTTAAACACCGAGGTGCCGTCCTGCCTCTCTATGTTTCTAAGAACATGATATAAGCAAAAAAAAGAGCCGCACAGCAAAGAGCATATAAAGTGATAGCCCAGAATGGGGTTTTCCCTGGATAATAAGCTAATTAGTGAAAATGTTCTATACATTATCCATTAATTAGTATCTGACAGTGTCCACAGTTTAAGAGGATGCTTTTAAATATTGCTGCTGTTGAAAAGGAATTTTAAACTTATAAACATTTGAACCTCAATAACTTCTCCACCATCAGAACCATAAAAAGAGCATAAGTTCTAGAGAAGAATTTGGCCGATATATGCAGAAGTGACAAGAAGCTGTCCTGAATATCTGATATCAAAAGTTTTTCTTTTTGCTGCAGAAGTCTGTGTTGTTGCCAAGGTCTTATACAAATTTGATCATAGTCATTGTCTTTATTGTGCTTTATGGTTTGCTATTTAATTTCAGCACTGCAGTCCCGCTCCTTCCATCTTCTATAAATAAAGTTGACACTGTGATCAGAAAAAGCCCACTAGTCTGCAAGATAAAAGAAAGAAGAAGTGCAGATGATTAGAAACCTGACAGGGGGCTGAAAAAAGTGGAACTCAAAATAAATCATTCTATTATAAATATAATAAATCTTCAAGTGGTATAGATTAAAAATCATCTACACTTTATTCAGAGAAGGCCACCTCATCAAAACGAAGTCTGCTTGAGAAAGAGGATTCAGGTAACTCACTGCTGTTTGTGCTTACAATATGCCAAAGGTAAAAGCTGGTGAGATTGAATCAAGCCGTAAGCATGGTGGTGGAAGTATAATGGTTTGGTGATGTTTAACTAGTGAAAACTCTTATTCATCCGGGATGGTTTCATTGCAGAAAATGTTTTTAAAAAGTGTCTTTTGGACAGAAGGATTCTGGGAGAATAGAGAAAGTCTGGATGATCCTTTTTAAACTTTGTCTGCCATAACCAATGTGAGCTTTAGGCAATCCTCCTGGGTCAAAATTACAATGTGGTTTTGATTCATTGCCCTCTTTAAATCTATTTTAATTGGCACTTTGTGTTCTTTTTTCTTTTTGCAAAATCAAGATACATACCATATAAACTGAAGACTATCTACATAAACAAAGAAGCTTCTTTGCATGTAATCCAAAAGTATCTAAGCATTAATTGATTGACAGGTGATCTCTGGCTGCCAGAGCTGCATAGAAAGACGGGTTGAATAAATCATATCACAGATGGTGACAACAGACGGTGCTGTTTGGTAAATGGACAGCCAGTGGAAATAAATACTGTATAAAGGGAAACGAGAAGCATTAGAAAAAGGGAATGTGTTACTTATTCTAACGGGCTATTTTGAACTCCTCTTTGCAATCTGATACCTGATATTTATGCACACAAACAACTTGAAACAGAACAAGGAAACAAATCGGCTTTTTAAAGTAACATTAATCTAAAAATCAAATGAGGAGATAATTAATTATCCCTCCTCAAGTCTGTCCGCCTCCTTCCTGATGAGAGGCAGTGCAGAGCTGCAGAGATGCAGCAGCACCACCTTGGTCGGGCTCATGTTTCAGTGCACTGTTTACCCTTGCACTTTCTGCGATGACAAACAAGAACAAATCGCAGGCCAATGGTGCATTAGTGGGGTTATTGGGTTATGTGTTGGTAAAATATAAGCCTGACAAAATGCCTTTTCCCAGTGAATCTCAGAGGTGTCATCCTCCTAAGTGGAAAACAAAACGGCTGCTATGCTGCAATCCCCGCTAGAGCACAAACAAATGCCTCTGATAATTTAGATACAGGCCATATACTAATTCTGATTAGTGAGAACTACACTGTCCTTTCAGCAGACTGCAAATTAACAGTATTTTTATTTTCTTTTTACTTTAATGCTCCAGTCTATCATTTTATTTGTTCTAACTTCATTTTTTTTTCAAATCGAAAACAAAACAAAATTGCAAGCAAATTTGAATTTGTTCATGTTTGAACTGGTTACATCCATGAAACACCATGGATCCGATGGCGAAAAGCTCCGGAAAGCCTCTGTTAGATCAATCCATCATTTTTATCTAACCTAGCACTGAGATCAACAATGTTTTGCTGGAAATCCTTTGCTCTATTGTGAAACATTTCATCAAATGACACAAGTAAGCTTCTCCCAAGGGATTAAATCTGTGCAGCAAGTGAGAGGTGTCCTTAAATATCTACAGGCTGTTTTGTTTTAAGAGATTAAAGTGATTGCAGCGAAGACTCCCCTTTCAGCTCTGTTATAATCTGCACTAATTCCCCAGGGAAAATCTGTCTCAGCTGCAACATGCTACATTACTTTAACTCAACCTATAGCTATCTCTTTTTCTTGTCATTGTCCAGTGATAAATACAGAGCATAAATAAAGCATGTTTACCTTGGGCCATTACTGATGGAGAGTATGCTACATTTTGACAGAACAGAAAGGTCAAAAGGGCTGATCTCAGCCACCCCTCCACCAGCAAAAAGCTTTGCCCCCCAATTTCTGAGTCAATATTAGTATAATTATGAAGAATGATAAACCATTAATAGAAGCTTCTATAAGCACCCCCCTCCCCCCAAAAGATTTTGTGGCTCCCCCACTGGTTCGTCATGAACTGAATTAAAGGAAGAGCACTGTGGAAGTTGCAGCTGAGATACATACATGATTCTAAAATGAATATTAAACAAATGAATTGCATTTTTAAATAGGTAATCTCATTGAGATTTGCAAAGAAAGCTGTGGCATTTGTTGATATTCTTTTTTTTTCAAGGGAATCCCAAAGTGTTTACCTTGTTGTTAACATGTTTAGACACAAGAAAAGAAAAACATATATATATATATATATATATATATATATATATATATATTTTTAATCAATCATAAGATTCAGATTCAAACAAATAAATTACACAGTATACTGATAAATGACCAAAATTAATTTAGAGCAATAGAGATTTTTTTTTTTTTACGTTTGTCTCTCGCTTGTATTAATAAGCTTTATTACAGACTCAAGGTCCATTTGCCACAACATACACAAAACATATAAAATACTTAAGGATAAAAACAGGACACTCAAACAAGTATATGAACAATGACATAAAAAGTATTAAAAAAAACAATGTCATAAAAGTATAAAAATCAATGACATTGGAATATAAAAACAATGTCATAAAAGTATAAGAACAGTAAAATAACCAGGTGTCATGAACTTAATAAAAAAGACTAAAAAAACTAAAACTGCTGACTTAAAAAAACACTTAAAAGTTTAAAAAACATTTCCTATCTCATTAAATACAGAAAAAAGACATTGTGTTGTCATTTGTCTTGCATCTGCAGAAGCAAAATCATGTTCTGAAATTTATGGGAGTTTTATGAAGCCTAACGGCATTAATTTTAACTTCTTACAAATACAATCACTGATATATATTTATCTAGCAATAGTCTGCTTATTACATGTTTGGAGATTTGCCTTTACAGTATTTTAAATGTGTGCTACAAATAATGATATTCCAGCTAATTTCATTGTATGAGTGGGGGTTGATTGAGTGATCTCTCTATACTATGCAGTGAGATTTTATCTGAGAGTGGCTTATTGCCCTGAACCACTGTGATAAATTACAGTAAGATTTCAAAGGTCTCTGACTTAGTCACACAGTGAAGAACAACCGCTTGTAATAATAATTATGCAATTCTACGTCTTCATTTTCAAATTTGGGGCTAAACTTGTCCAACACTGATCACTCCAACAAGAAAACACATTTTAAGGATCTTAAAAAGATCCAAAATTCTTTCAGAGCATTAAAACCAAACAGAATTTTTTTTTAAACTAAAAAAAAAAAGACAAATAAAGCGCAGGTGGTGTAACTTGATGGATTACAAAACTGATTTCATTTATGTTCAGCATATAGCTGCTAAAAGAAGCTTCACCCTGTGCCAGCTCACTACTTCCTGCAGACTTTCTTTTTATTAGTTGACCACAAAGACATCTGATAAGTATTTAGGCTCTAAAACATTGAGTGATTTGTAAACCAGCGGTAATACTTTACAGGAAGCCAATGAAAGAACCCCTTAAGAACAAAAAGTGGTGTAATCAGTTCTTCTGGTTCCGGAGACAAAAGGCAAAAGGATATTCAAAAAGAAAATTGCCTAATCTTGCTAATTCTTAGATTTTTACAGTAATAATACATTCACCACAGCACATGTACACTGCACATTTTTTCAGTGATTTTTCTTTCTTCAGGTTATTTTAGCCCTCAATATATCTGGCTCTCATGTCCTTTACTTCAACAATGTGGGTCAGCCTGAAGTGAACCAAGACCATCGCTTTCAAGCGGACCATGGTTTGAATGTCGGTTCTGCAACAGAGTTTAGGTCAACAAACCTAAATCCTACCTGCCAGTGTGAATGCACTCCATGCTATTTGATTGAGATGGGAATTCATTTATGCCATACCTTTTCCTTTTTGATCATCCTCTCTTCTGTTACAATACAGTGGTGCCTCATTTATCGCTGGGATTATGTTCTAAAAATAAAACTCTCAATAGAAAAAATCCACAAAAGGATTACAGATGTTTTAAGGCTGTAAAACCCCTAAATACACACTTGATACACTTTTTTCAAACATTAACATTTTAACACTTTTTTTCTCTTGTTTAAACAGTCTTGATTTCAACCTTGCTGCAAAATAGAACCAGATTTTTAGAATGAAACTAAATTGATGAGTTACGTTGATTTGGAAAACAGAGAAGACAGGTTGACAATGGTGTACAGCCAATCAGGATGCAGAACACAGTGCACTGCGAAAAAGCAAAAAAACAGCATTAAAAAAAATCAGCGAGACTACGAAAGATAAACCACGATGTAACGAGGGACTGGTGTAAATGCCATTCTCCTCTGCCTCACTCATCCTCACACCGTACATCCATAAGATTTCCCAGTAGGCATGTCACAGAGTTTTTCCCCTTCTTTTTGGTGTCCCTGGGATATAATTGAAGCTGTGATTTCCATGTGTAGCTGTTGGTGTTTGCTAGACAGATGGAGGCCCTATAGCAGGTGAATGGGGTCATAATGAGTTGAGTTTGACCTCCTTTCTATTACTCTTGACACCAACTTAATCTGACAGATTCATGTCTCAATAAGCACTCAGGTTGTTCATCCTTGCACGCAGCAAAAACCACCTTCGTAGGTCAAACTTTGCCACACTTAAAATGCATTTTTGAGGGCGTCTTAAGTCTGAGCTCCACTCATGCATTTGCATTAAAAAGTTGGAAGACAAAACAAAACAATTTGATGATGTGCATCTTGGCAGGAAAAGTGGTTTAGTAATTGCACCTATTAATTTGTGTGGAAGGTTTGAATTGAAGGATTCATCAGAATCCTTAAGCAAAACAACTAAAACAAATAACCCAATGTGTCCAAAGAAGACTTCATATAACAAACATTTGAAATATATAAATAACAACCCTCAGACATAAGTTAAATGTTACTTGATGCACTGTCCAAAAATGCATCTGTGGCAAAAAAAATAATGCCTTTTATGCAAGTTTCCCCATTACTGTTTGGTCTGACTGAGAGGGCATTTACATTATTGGCTTAGCCAGCAAGTTTAGATTTAATTTAGCAAAAACATGCTTACTTTTCCTTATTTAGAAAATGCTTGCAGTACTCGTAAATATTTATTTTTCCTTTGAAACAATGACTGAACATGCTACATAGTATTTACTTCGTCAATGGCTGCAGCATTGATTCATTTTGTTATCCCTTGGCAGCTTTTCTGGCCTTTTGTTCAATGTGCCTTAAAAAAAGCATGCTTCTTCTTTTATTTTTCCACCCAACATTTTAACGGCAAACCTGCAGAGAAAGTGCTTCTGTCTCCTTCATACACTTTTTGTGACACCTTGCTGGTGGATACCAGAGCCTGAGTGGAACATGGAGGAAGACGTAACCATTTGCATCGGAGAGGAGAGTTTTTGCGGGGCTCTTTGCTGAATGTCTCACTGTAACTGCTATGGTCTGAAAGGCCTTGAATAGAAAAAAAATTAAAAGCCAGGGCCAAAAAAGCTTCACAGTTTTTCTCTCTTTTTCGCGGGAAAACATTACAGCTTCTGAGAAGAAGCGAACAAAAGAAGTCAAACATTTTTCAGGTTGACTACATCTGACTGCCACTTCCCCACATGCACATATTGAAGAACAAACCATGCACAGACCATGGCTACAGCTCCCACTGGCCCAATTCAGATGACGGATGCTGTGCACTAACGTGTAACACCCAGAGTTTCATTAAAACCATATGCAGAAATCAAGATAACAGCTCGGGGGGCTTGAAGATGTGGCAGCTTTGAAATGAGTTGGTGTGATTCCCTTGTTCTCACTTAATTCCCAAAACAGATGATTTGGAACATGTTTGCTGCTTTCCATTATTTCACTTGTAATTGGTTTGGCATCATTTATGACACACTAAAGGTTGCAGTCAACCATGAAAGATAGAGTTGAAGTGGTGATTGAGTGATGATGGAGGGCATTATTCAATTTGTATGTTTTTTTTAAAGAAGGCTGAATCAATTTTAAAGATCTTTTTCCTTCTTGTATTTTGAAGGCGCAAAAGTGCCCAAAATCCCCCCCAAAAATCTAAATGTTGTGCACTTAGTTACAGTGCATGGAAGCAGCAGCTCTTGCTAAAAGACTGGCAGAATTTAAATATTCAATCAGGCAATTAACATTTACAAGTCTCAAAGTCCAACAGGTTTAGAGCTTGAGTACTTCATGCATAATAGATTTTTGCACCTGCTAGTCTGCCAGTAACAAATCTGGAATTAACACTAACCTTTCATTTTAATAAAAGGAAAAAAAAGACATAAAACTAAGTACAAGTATTTTTTAAACGTAAAAAAAAAAACAAGTATGCAATATAATATGAAATTCATTCTTTTCACTTTTGTTTCTTCTAGAAAGGAGTTGTTATAATAAGAACAAGCACAGATCATGAGTACATTTACGTAAAAGTTTAGGTGTTATAGTCAATTGTTACAAATCCAAATCCAAAGTCTCCCTCAAGAGTTTTGTTTTCCTGCAGTTGGTCACATCAGATTGAAAGCTACATTGTAATGCAAGCCTAGACCTGTTTTGTTCAGCTCCTCCTGCCCAGCATCCCTCTTTTCTTTATTCACAAGAAGCCCTTGTCATTCCAGTGCAAAATCTAAACATTTTCTTCATTGCAGATCTTCATGGTGACTATTTGGTATCATGGGAAGAAAAATGCAGTTTCGTACATTTTAGCAACCTTGTAAAAAACAAAAACAAAAAAAACAACAACAACAAACAAAAGAATTATTTAAACAAAACTAAATATGACCTATTGTAAAATTTCATTTTAAAATGTTATTTTAGAATATTAAATGGAGAACAGTTTACACAAAAATATGGCAGAATACCCTCAGAATTAATTTATTAGGAAGATATTAGAAGCTTCCTGAGAAAACCCAAGAGACAGCACTGAAACAACACTGCAGTTTAGGGTTAGGGTATTTGTGCAACCATGCACAATGACCCCATGTCTGCATTGAAGCATTGGCAGAAACAGGAGGGGAATGTTAAACAATATCAAATAAGCAAACCAAAACTCACTTGGGTTATGAAAAAAACACCTGCTATCTACTTAATATGTTTTTTTTTAGAAAAAAAGGCTTTGTTTCAAAAAAACCAGAAAGCATTTTTTACTTGTAATTAATTTGTTAGTTACTCACACAGCACTTCACATATTATCAATCAGCCTTGTAAAACAAATATTTACGATGAAAAAGACTGAAAAAGATTCAACATTCAGATCAAATGTGTTGCATACACCTTATGAAAATGTACAAAGTTAAAAGTATGAGCAGTTTTGTGCATGCATGTGTCAATAGTTTTCAGTATTTAATATTTGTGGATTTTGGAAGAACTTATCCCAATTTCTTTTATTGTAATATCCTCACATAAGATATACAATTTGCTTCTGGATGGGACATGGCTTACCATCCCTCCAAAACCAAAACTCACATTTTCTTGTGTAAGTTTACATTTCATCAGCTGTGAATTTTTCATGTGCTAATCAGTTTAGAAACAATGCAGTATATTAATTTTTGTTAGCTACGCACAAAAAAATGTCCTGTGTCAACACAACTTAACAAAATGCTAAGAAAGTAAATAAAAGAGGCAAGGCAAATACTGGCATATCATGTAAAAAAAAAAAAAAAAAAACAACACAATGAAGGAAGTACCTAAGATGTATCATTGTCAGCCTTCAAAAATACAGTTGTGGTTGCGGTCAATAGGTGCTGGAACCTCAGTAGCCAAAAAACCTTTTCAGATCTCATAAACAGCAAATCACAGGTACTGAAGCTTGTACTCCAGTGGATTTAAAGAATTGTACCTTTGATATGAAATACAGTTTGATCAAAACATTCAATTTTGTATTTTATTTTTGTTAACAAGACAGCTGTCAGGTTCCCACTACTGAACAGGTCTTTTTGATGTCATAAATCTCAGGGTTTTCATTTGTCTTAGAAGCTTTTTTTTTAAATAATCCTTTTGGTTCCCTTTTTTTTAACCAGCAAACACTTAAATAGACCTTCATGTTCAGCAGAACAGTCTGCTCAACCTCTAAAGACTCTTTATTCTGTACATACTTGACTGACTATCCATCCACTGAGTCGTTTTATGAAGTGCAAGCGCAGCTGCTGCAGCACAACTTTCAGAAGTGATGCAGGAATTCAAGGATGGCTGCTTCCTGGTTTGGGCGATATTACCCTCCGGAGGGATGGGGCATCAATCTCGTCTGCCTTGAAGAACAAAAGGCGGTGTCTAGAGCCTGGGTGGGTTTTGTTTTTATTTATTTATATTGCTCTTTTTCACTCTTCCCCCTTCAAATATCCTCCCCTGACTTTCATTAAAAACTCAGTAGGGTTCTCCACAGTCCTGCTTCACATCAAAAGCAGAGGGAAAATACAAAACAGAATCAAAACATTTCATCTTAAGGCAGACGTTGTGCTTTGGATTTATGTGTGTATGCTTTTTTTTTTTTCAAGAGGCTTTGGGATTTCAGCCCAACTTGGACTGGATATGCATTCCTAAAATTCAAGGAGTCCTTGGGGAAATAGGAATTTACCCAAACATGACATGAGTGCTTTGAAAAATCCTATTGGTTGTGTTCTGAAGTCCTCTTAGCTCTCATTGACAACCCTTGCAAAGCACCGCCAGCATTTACAAAACATGATGAATTAAGTTGGAGCCCAGTTTGTGATGCACATCCTGAGGCAAAAAAGAAAATGCAATGCAGTCCATCTCTTCCAGCTCCCCTCTATCCTGCTGTACGTCTCATTTTTATGCACTGCATGCTTTGTTACTTATGAATGGGATGTATGAATCTTTCACAAGGTCACTCTATGCATGTGAGCACGGATCTCCATTCCCACTCTAAAGGGATAATATAGTCGGATGTTTGTTCATCGTGGCGTCATCCTCCTTGGTTTATTCAAACGATCCTGTCTGTCTCCCGATAAATACCCTGTGGATCAGCCATCGCCTTCGCAAAGTTGAAAAGAGGTCTGAAGAGGAGAAAAAGCAGCAGAAAAGATGTTGGGAAAGGGGAAAAAAATTGACAAAGCAAGTGGGAAAAAAAACATGTGCCAGAGGAGAGATAAGAAAAGGTGTGAAATCTGAAGGAAAAATGGCAAGAGGAAGGATAAAAGGGAGTGAAAAGAAAACAGGAACACACATAGGATTAATTTTCATCCTTAACTGTATCAGTTCTGCTTGGATGTGTTGCAGCAGAAAAAAAAAATCCCAACCTGAAACCTTTTCAGGTGAAAGAAACTTTACAAGACTTCTTCAGTGCAGAGCTGCTGGGTTTTTCCAGATATTTCAATAAATAGCTTTCATGCAAGGAGTGCCTTTAATTAGATAGAAAAAAAAAACAAGCCTGACAGCGCTGGCGTTTTGTTTTTTTCCTTTTTCTTTTGAATTTGGACCTTATTCTGCAATGAGCCGGGAGGAAAGTTGAGTGTGGCAGGTGAAAGCGTCTCAACTAGACAGCTGTCAAAGCCCCTGCAAGGGCAGCGCGGGAGAGCAGCATCACCAGAGGAGGCCTCAGCGCTCTGACTGCCGAGACGCACGTACAGTCAGGGTACAGCAATCGTCCCCACAACCAAAGAGCAACGCACACACCTGCCCGGGTGGCTTCATTACCATGGAAACCGCTGATTGATCCCCTGAGTTAAACGACGAGAGAGAAAATATTCATGAGGAAGAGGATGGAGAAAGACGCCATAGTGGGTGAGCAAACAGCTAATGGAGGCTCACACTGATGTACTGAGGGAGGGATCCAAGAAAACAGCACGTGGAATGATTTATGTTCGACTAAGCCTCCAAGGAGACACTTTCACTGTAACCTTTCTAAACGCAGCTCTCAGCTCAGGGTGCGGATGATTGTTTGTTTGCAAGGAGCAGTAACCTGAGCGGGTTTGCCATTGTTTTAAAATAAATCCTATAATCTTAATGATAACCGCAAAGCATCTTGGTTTCCAAATGAAAGAGAATGTTTCTGAAAAGCAAGGTCACAGATTCCAGGTTAATTTTTGTTATCTTGCTCTGGCGATTTTTTTTTTTTTTCATCAACAGTGAATACTGTAATCAAAAAATAACCTTTTATGCTGGAACTACATGAGCAGCAGCTGCAAATGAAGTCTATTCTTTCAGATGTTAGACCAACATTTTGCAAAGTGGAGGAGTTTGGTGTGTTGCCCAATTGTCTGGCCTGGGATTTGAACCCCTCCCCAAACAAATGGCAGATAGGGTTGCTCCACCCACTGAACAAATGGCCCAACTGGTGGAACAAATAATTTATTAGCTGGACGTCCATTGATTATCCATTCCCACATGTCTGATTACTTTGAGGTTGCTGAAGATAATCGCGGCTTTCTTTGGGAAGAATTAATTTAATACACTTTAATTTATGAATAGACAATACAACTAACATTTTCATTTATTTTATTCCTTGCACTCAAAAGATGACCAATAGCAGAACTGGATGAATGCTAAGCAGCTTCAGTTTTTCTATTAATCTTTCATGAGAGGTTATTTCACCAGGTTGTGCAAAATAGTCGGAAATACAAATGTATGCAAAAAACACAAAAAAAAGCCTGCCATAAAATAAATGCTTGTAGACCTCGGAGGAGTACTGAACTGTTTTTACTTGAATGTCACTTAAGCTCCTTCCAATAGATGGGTTACATTTGCCTGGTCTTTAAAAAACGTATGGTGCAGCATTTGCGAGCCCATATTTTCAGATTTTTATTCAGCACCAATTTAATCCCAATTTAGTTTCCAAGGTTACAAGCCAACTGTCAAAGTTCGGGATGAGCCCACTTTTGCTCATAAAAGATGAGCAGTGGCCATTTTTACAGAATTTTGACCCACCGACAAATGGCTTTGAGGACTTTTTGAGAAGATGATTTGCTTTTTATTTATTTTTTTGTTAACATGCTTAAAATTCCAGAGACATAAAAGTGACAGAAGCTTAAGAATCCAAGAGAAATGACATTCACAATTTTTTGGCAACAGCTGTGACTCAGTAAAGTAAAATCTTTTGCTTAGTTTATTTATTTCTACATGTCCAAATAAACCACTCAAACAAGCAGCCTATTGATGTTGTAGTTGTCACTACTGAAAAAGCATCCATCCATCCTCAGAATGCACTGAATCCCTTTCGTGGTCATGGGGTCGCTGGAGCCAACTCAACAGCTGATGGGCAAAGATGAGATAGTACCTGAGCAGGTGCAGGACCACGCACACACATGCACACCTAGGGACAATTTAGAGATACCAATTAACCTATCAAGCATGTATGCAAACTCACACAGAAGGGTACCAGCTGGGATTCGCTGTCACTGCGACACTAAAGAGTGATAACCACTACGCCAGCATGCAGGCCACTAACATACAAAGGATTGAAAAACAACATAAATCCTCTGTACTTCTTGTGTTCATCTTCCAATAATTATTGATAGACTAATATATAATTCATATCATCGAGTTTCATGGGATGGGTCTTAAATCCAGGGTTACTGGGTTGTGCTACATTTTTTTTTTCATTGATTAAAATATCGGAACTGTTCTGTACCTTCAAAGCTATGCATAAAAATGTTATAAAATAACGAGAGCAGAGACTCAGTGGTAAACATAAAATCAGCAGGCTGACTCTTATGTCAAACTCAGTCATTGGTGTAGAACAATCAACTGATTGTTTTCTCTTTTCCTTTAGCCTTTTTGGTGTTTTTTTGAGTTACCCTACATGACGGGTCCCTTTCTGATTGGCTGATCGGTACCTGAAGCAGACCTCTAGCTTCAGTTGTTAATTCATCTGTGTCCACAGCTGCAGCTAAAAGTTAATAGCTGCCTGCAGAATCACTGCAGTTTTAAGACGGCGGGGAGTTTTTTGTTTTTTTGTTTTTTTTTAAGGATATGGATGAAAGTACCTGAACTGCATCTCAATCTTGTACATCCTCTTCTTCTTCTTAGGACTACAAGCTCAGTGATGAGGGGGGCCTTTCAAGCATTCATAAGTCTTCTCGGGCTGCTTCTTCCAAGTCCCTTAAGTCAGACTCACAGAGACCGCCATTATAGCTTGAAGATAGAAATACAAGTTTTTTCATAGCTTTGCTACTAGCAAAAAAGGAGAGTAAAAAAAAAAAAAAAACACCCTGCAATTAAAAAAAACATGCATGAGATTGGAAAATATCACAGGAAACAATTGTTATAGTGTAGTACTGACAAATTTGTATTTTATTTATGATGTTTTTTGTGTTATTGTTCCTGACAAATTTATGGTTTATGGCAAAATAAGACTTAAATTATCTTCACAACTTAAAAAATCTATATATTTATTTATGGTATTGGCCATCTGTGATCTTGAAATTTAAATTCATTTTATTTCTAAAGCACCTTTCATGATAAAAGAACAGCTCAAGGTGCTGTACATAAGAAAGACGTAAAATAGTACAACTTAACTAAAAAGCGTTAAACAAAAAAAGACGTGATACAATATTATATTAAAATATAAGAGTAAAATTCTTGATCCCACATACAATATCTAATTAAAAGCTAAATTAAATAGATGTGTCTTTAGTTTCTTTTTAAAGACATATTTGCACAGCACACATTTGTGGACTAAAGGTCACTCAAATAAAAGACCACATTTTAATAATATGAAGATAAAACATTAAAACATTCAAATATTTGAAAGCATAACCTTGTTCTTTAGAGTTTGCTTTTGTCTGTCAAAAACATTCAAAAAGTTACTTTGTCAGCCAAAAACAAAAATGATATAAAACACAAAAACAAACAAAGGAACCAAGACTATGCAACTCATAGAGCATGAAAATAACTGTTTTTAAAATCTACTTTTTTAATTCAAAGCTTCAAATAACCAGTTTAATAAACCTGTGAGAAATTTAAAATGTAAAACCTAGTCCCCAAAATAAGTGCGTATTATTTAAAAAGTGATTTGTGATGGTATTTAATTAAAGCATTTTTTTATTTAATCTCTATCTTAAAAATAACCATGACATCCCACTTCCCTTCTTTCTATCACTTTGTTTTTGTTTATTTGATGATATTTAACAGTTTTGTATTGACACTTTAGTTCGAAGCAAATGCAATGAAAAGCCTATTTTAATATACAAATCCAGCATTGTGGAACTGTGCACAGTCAGTCACACATATTTGTGGCAAAAAATAGAAATTCTACGCTAGACAGCAGGCTAATAATGCCCTAACTGATCTCCCATGTACGGAACCTGTGAATTATTAATCCACAGTACCCAACAACAACAAAAGATGTGCTGCTTTTTTCTGCTACCTTTCTCTCTTTTTCCGGGGAATCAGTCCAGCTTGCTGAATCCTGTCTGTTTTTGACTTCACACAAACGGCACTATAACCCTGCAGAATCCACCTGGAGACCCACTATCCTGCTGCCAACCTATTTTCTGCTGCTGATGCGCCTGCCCGTGAAGATTACTGCGCTTCTGATCAAATGTTTAAGTTGCTGCAATGTGAACGTTATTCCTGCTCCAGATAAAGCAACATGTGGAGACCTAGAGCTCAGGTTGGGAGCTCTGAAGCCAGCAGATAAAACTGCACAGGCGGATGGATTCTCTACAAAGATAAGAGAGTGAGGAATATAGGGAGAGTAAAAGGAAAGGAGATGGATCGTCAGCTTTCATGACCACCAAGACGTCACCCGTGACTGCTGCAGGCCACCCACACAGGGACAGTGGCAACCTGCTTCCACATCCACCTTGGCTTTCTAAGCCTTCAAGGGGGAGGATTATTACAGATAAATGCTTTTCTCCCCTTAGAGCAATAGGTATTGAAGCTTGCCAGTGAGACACTAAGAATATGATTGTGCTTGGGTTTGAATAGACTACAGTGGGGCAAAATAATTTTTAAAGTGTGAAAATCAAACTATAAAATTCATAACATTTAACATTTTTTACCCCAAATCAAGTTTTATTTCACAGGTAGTTGGACTTGGGGAAATAATAGTTTCCATGCAAAAGAAAAAAAAAAGGAAAATATGACTATACTTCAGGGCAACTCTGCCCTCTTCAGGGTAAAGTCAGAACTGCATTAACTGGTTTGGGCTTGTCTCACAGGGGTTGGAGGCTGGGCAAAACAGAAAAGACAAAGAAGAATTAAAGACATTTGCTAAGATAGATTTCCAAATGAATGTTTAAACTCATAAGAGTCTTAGTGCTTCTCCTTTTGGTTTGTTAGGATACAAAATCATTCAAAGAAAAAAAAAGATTTGATAATGAAGTATTTCAAACTTCTTTTCAGAATCAGAATCAGAATCTTTTATTATCATTCTGCAGTGCACAATGAAACTTTTTCCAGCAACTCTCGTCCAACAATATAAAAAGGTAGAATAAAATACAATAAGAATAGGGAGCTATATAAGGCATAAATTCATAAATACTGTGCAGTAGAGTGGGGTTAATATTGCACATGAGTGGGTATTCCACATTAGAATGGATATTGCACATATAGCACTATATAGTATATACTATACTATACAACACTTTTATCCAGATGTTTGAACTGTGATTTATGTAGCTTATCCTATTTAAGAGGAGGATGCAACAAACCAATGAAAGTATCCTAAAATGTTGTGTTTTCTTCTTTTATTCTGTAGGATGGCCAAAACTGAACAATCACTTCACACCACAACTGCCACTATGGGTGGATACAGGCTGACTGCAGGTGTAAATGGGCAAACCTGTATGGATCATGCAGAAATATTAAGGTTGTAGAAAACTCAGTGAGCCAGAAGAGTGTATGGTAGATGTTTTTGCACATTTTACTACGGGTGACATGTTTTAGCAAACACTGAAACAACACATAAGGAAGGTAAGACAGAGGCACGTTGTAGAGACTTTTGATTTTTTTCAACCCTCCAAATTGTTGGCACTGCTCCAGAAGCTGTTAGTACTTTCAAAGTGATAAGCGAATGCTCCTTCCGCACAGCTTGACTGTTTAGACTTTAGACCAGGGGTGTGGGACTCCAGATCTCAAGCCGGCATCCTGCTGTTGTTAAGAAAACTGGCCCTTTCTTCTGCTGATTACCTGGATTTGCCAATGACATCCTCACTTCTTTTGTGAGCGACATGCAGGACTTTGCAAGCTAAGTGATGGTAGGTTAGGTGGTAGGTTAGTTGGAAAACATGTAGGACACCCACCTTCAAGGCGGAGTTTGACACCTGTGATATAGTCAAAGTGCAGTTTATGTGGACATCAGGGCCCTTATGTTTCACCTGCACACCATATACACACTCTTCTCTAACGTTTAGACTGTGGCGTTATAGGGCACTGTAATCTATTTACGTTACGAAGCATTGCCTTTGACTTTTATATCAAGCATAAATGGAATGAAATCACAGGCTTTGCAGCACAATAAGCACCTTTGCACATTTAATTAATGCCGGCGCAGCTAATAATTTCTGATGTGGAGCTCATCTAAAAATCACACGGTTGTATTTAATCAATTGAGTGAAAATGACATGGCCTAACAAGTTGTCATTGACCCCATTTGAAAAGGAGCACAGCACTTCACACTGCAGAGCGATACAGATCAGGGGAAGCAGAGTTCAGAATGTGCCTGCGCGCCTTCCAGAGGGTGGTTTAAGAGCTACTGTGCTGTGAAATCTCTTCAGACACCTCGAGCTGCTGAAACAACTGGTGTCCGCCTCCCCAATCACAGAAACACACAATAGCCCGCGTCCATCCTGCATAATGAGACACTGTTGAAAGAATGTGGTCCTGTCCCTTCAGACTTCTAAAAGCTAACCTGACATGCCACCAATCCAGTTTGTGTCAACTGAGGTGCTTGAACTCATCGCCTTCACGACAGCAACAAAAACAGCTATTTGTGTTGACAGCAGTCAAGAGGATCCTAACTCGCCACATTGAGGTAACCTTCCCTAAAACAAATGTCACTGTCAGTCCTCAGACACATCTCAGCTGACGCATGCAGTGTCCAGCATTTCAGCTCAGGCTTTTGAAAACTAAAAATGACACGAGCAGGAGAAAAGCACAGATTGCATCTGAAGCCCAAAGATGGAATGGTGAACTATGGTGAAATATGACATCTAGATGCTGAGTGTCTCACAATAAGCTGCATATTAGCGTTTTAGTGCCCTTCTCAAATAACTAAAAAGCACAGTTTGCAATTTTTTTTTTTTTGGTTGGCTTATTCATTTGGTCAATGATTCTGTAAAAAGTTAGCCAATAAAAAGGATTGCAGGGACAAAAATAGTAATTTGTAAAAATATTATTTTTGTATCCAACAAGAACCATATGAGCAATTCTTACAGAATCTACACGAGTTTCTATTTATTTTTTTATATAATTGAAATAATGTTAAATTGTTGCTCCAAATTTAAAAATCAGACCTTTTCTTTCTGAGTACACATGACTTATTGAAAGTTTCACTTAAGTTCCGGAAATAAAAAAATGTAGACCACATAAATCAGTGACTATAAAAAAAACATTGAAGGGCAAAAGGCTACAGGGTAAGATAGATTCCTTGGAACCTCTGTTAGACAAGAGTGAAACATGTTGTGATACCTTAATAAAAACTCTACAAAATTGTAATCAGAGAGTTTAAAGCATTGTCAAACATGGTCTTTTTTTTCTTGTAATCTTTTTTCTTTCTGCTTTCATTTGCATGGCAAAGCATCACTTGCTATCTCTTTGTTACATTCTTCTAGACAACTATGCCTCTATAGAAGCACAGCAGAGCAAAAACAAACTGTATGCTTGACTGCACTCTGAGAAGCCAATCGGCAGCTTGAGTCATGAATGTAATCAAGAGTGGCTGCCGGATCCGCTGTGTCCTGCTGGCGAGACGGCTGATTGTCCACTGGAGGACGCTGGGTCGGGAGTAAGGAACTGAGTAGCAAACATCCTTCATGAAAGTCTCTTGTGGGACTGATTGCATGTCTTGGAAAATATGTGCAGCAAAAACATATTCAATTAGTATATACAGCTAAAGATTAAAAACACAAGAGGTAGGAGGGAGGTTGCATTGCCATAAGAGGTGTGTTGGGCAATCTGTCTTCCTATAGCAACAAATAGAAATGATGATCACATATGTTTCTTCCATATGTTAATGTATTTATTTTAGTAAGACAGTATCTGTTAAATGTCAATTGCTGCGTGAGCAAACAGGAAAGGCAAATCATTAAACGCAACAGTCAAGATTGATCTCTGAGAAGCTGCATGTCAGATGTCATGCTCATTACAGCCTTTGGATGTATAATTTTGTTCTCTGGGACCGCAATAGA
Organism: Oryzias sinensis; assembly: GCA_037389245.1. NCBI lineage: Eukaryota > Metazoa > Chordata > Actinopteri > Beloniformes > Adrianichthyidae > Oryzias > Oryzias sinensis. The sequence goes on along the minus strand of CM074498.1, from coordinate 12,392,552 downwards.
GCTGATCTTTTGTCTGATTCCATCTCAAACCCTGCATTTCTGCTTTCAAGCATTAAGGTTGTTTTAGCAAATATACAGGGAATGATCCAAAAAAGAAAAAATATCCAGTTCTATGAGCGGATATGCCTTGTTGATGCCAGAGGTCAGAGGAGAATGGGCAGGCTGTTTCCAGCTGATAGAAAGGCAACAGTAACCGAAATAACCAGAACTTACAACCAAGGTCTGAAGAAGAGCATCTCTAAATGCACAACAAACCAAAACTTGAAACAGATAGGCTACAGCATCAGAAGACCACACCTGATGCCACTCCTGTCAGCAAAGAACAGGAAAGTGATTTTACAATTCCCACAGGCTCACCAAAACTGGACAAAAGAAGATTGGAAAAACCTTGTCTGGTCTGATAAGTCTCCATTTCTGCTGCAACATTTGGATGGTAGGGTCAGGATTTGGCATCAATAACTTGTAAGCATGGATCCATTCTATCATGTATCAATGTTTCAGGACAGTGGTGGTGGTATAATGGTGAGGGGGATATTTTCATGGCACACTTTGGTACCAATTGAGCATGGTTGCAACACCATAGTCTACTGTACCTGAGTATTGTTGCTGACCATGTTCTTCCCTTTATCCTCTGATGGCTACTTCTAGCAGGATGATGTGCCATATCATACAGCTAGAATAATTTCAGACTGATTTCTTGAACATGACAATGAGTTCACTGGACTCAAATGGCCTCCACAGTCACTAGATCTCAACCCAATAGAGCACCTTTGGAATTTGGTGGAATGGCAGATTGGCATCATGGATCTGCAGCTGACAAATCTGCTGCAACTGTGTGATACTATCATGCCAATATGAACCAAACTCTCTCCAGTAGCTTGTTGAATCTATGCTACCAAGGATTAAGGCAGTTCTGAAGGTAAAAGGCGGTCCAACCTGGTGCTTGTCTGAGCCTGTTTATGGATAATTCTTCCAATTGCCTAATTTAATGCTTCTTTATTTGTCTTACTGTGGCAGATTTTCTTTATTCAACTCTGAGATTGTGCATTTTTTCCCATAGAATTGAAAATTGCTTTTGTTTAACATTTCCTAATTTGGATGTATCATAATGCAGGCTGAACATTGGCAAAATGGGAATGTATTTTCTTGAACATAAAAAAAGGAGAAGGAATAAAGCCTTTGAAGATATAAGAAAAAAATGTTTGTTTGCTCTCTAATGCTTTAAACTTGACAAGTGGAGATAAGTAAAATGCTTTTTTTATATTTATGTATCACTTGTTTGAAAGACTTTACAGCACATCAGAATTGAAATTGCTTGATTTTCTTCACAAGACATCATAATATATCATCTTAAAGCATCACATAGAAAAATGATTTTGGCATGCAGCTGTTAAAAGTTGAGATAGCAGACTATAAAAAAAAAACTCTTTTATTAATTCTTCCTCAAGATTTAAATGAGTCATTTTTGTGTTGGCGTTCATATTTTTGATTGGAAGGTCTAACTGCAGTTTTTATTTCAATCAGAAACAAAACAGATGTGCACTTTCTGTTTCTTGGCTGCCACAGAAAAAAACACGCAGTAGCATTTGCAAAGGACATCAGCTCAGCAGGCAGGGCCTCACTGCAGCCCCTGATGCATGTGTGCACATACTGCTCAAAGTATGGGGACAACCCCCAGACTTGGATTTAAGTGAATCCTGACATGATTCTATGTTTACTTTGGATTATTATTTTTTTTAGTAGGATTACATTGCCTAGACGCATACCATGATCTGAGATGAAGAACAATCCTTGTTCCATTTGTATGGACATTGTGCAGGATTTGATGTGAGATATATAGCTTTTTTGAGAATGCATATGTTTTGGTTCTTTTTTAAATCACATTGAGTGGGGTTGTTTTTGGAGCTTCCCGGTACCCTATTGCTTAAAATCTTGGGTTAAAGGCTCCCGTTTCTTTGGCACAAAATTACATATCAGGACAGATCCAAGAAGTTCTTGGCAAGAGCAGGTGTCATGGAAATATGGCAACACAAAAGGAAGCAGAAAGAAGAACTGATTTGGAGCATTGATTGTTTACTTGTTCATACAAAACACTTTTTTGTGCCAACATTTTATAGGCAGAGAACAAACATTGCACTGAAGGCAAAACAATGGAAAAACATCTGCGATCCATACTGCTGATTCTGCACTGCATTCAGCTTCTGTCCTGATAAAATCATTTGTGCTTATTTCTTACCAAAGTTTATGAAATATTACAGAAGAGAATGGAGAAAAAAACAGATCGCAGAAGTCTAGAAGCTCAGATCCACACCAAACCCCCATCATGACTTCATAAGAAGTGGTAAAATACTTTCATTTTTAATTCATATGTTATATTTATTGATGTGTCTATCTATCTTTCATTTTTATAGTTTGAAACCCAGAAAACTTTTGAATTTTTGTTTGACTCATTTGAAATTCTCTGTGAAATATAAATTTAAAATAAGCTTCTGTTCAAAAACAAGTGAGATGATCTTCATGATGAGCATCGATGAAACTGTTGTTGCTTATTCCAAGAATTAAGTGTCTGAAGATGATTTCTTCTCACATCCCATTGGGAAAACAATTTTTGGTCAGATGGATGTATCATCTCATTTTAACTCCTAATTCTTTAAAGACTTGGTAAAAAAAGAAAAAAAAAATGGTAAAATGGCGAATACTTGTATAGCGCTTTTCCACCTTCTTCAAGGCCCAAAACGCTTTACAGTCACAGTCCCATTCACCCAGTCACACACACATTCACACACTCCGCTGCCGAACACGGCGCCAACCTCCCACCAGAGGCAAGGTGGGAGTCAATGTCTTGCCCTCTGCAGCACTTCAACACCAGAACATGTTTAGAAACCATTCCTGTGGCATTTTTTGAAACAGTGCTTGGTGAAGAAAATGTGAGTGGAATGGAAAACTCAGGGATAACTTGGAGATGAAACCACTAAACATTTTAGTAGCTGCATCTCAAAGATGAGGGTGGCGTTTGGAGGGATGACGCCAACACTCATTTGTGGATGACAGATGACTCAGATGCTTGCAGAACAGAGAAATAACATCAATCATGATCTCAGACCATCAGGTTTTCTGGTTTATCTCCATCATCAAGCACTTGTGGAACAGAATAATTCAATTATTTAGAATAATAAATTATTTAAAAAGAAAACTGGAGTTTTAGATCTCAGTTATTTTGATGCATCTGAGGAAGCAGCATTCAGTGAATCTATGAAGAAGTGAAATCATCCAAGAATCCAGCTCTCACTTTTTTTCAACATGAAAAGTTATTTCAGCTGCTTCTGCCATGATGGCATTTTTTTCTTCTGGACTTTTCAAAGCCTCCAAGAACATTTGGCTTTCATGACACAGCTGATCGGCTGTTTTCATGGATTAACACTCAAAATTTCACTATGTGTGGGTCTATAGCAGTTTGTCTGGTTTTTCTGTCACCACCACGCTCCGAACATCTCTGCTCCATCTGCACCGAAAAATCCCCCTCCCACTCTGACGTCTGTAGTTACTGAAAGTAATGAGTGCAGATCCATGTACAGAAACAATGTTTTCCACAAAGTAAAATAGACCTACTCTGCAGCTTGGTTGACAAGGAAAAACATGCTATTTCTATGGTGGAGATAGAAGTTTCCCTGAGGGAAATAACAATCGTTTGAAGGGTCACTGACTATGGAGGCAGGAAGTGTTTTGTTTGAATCAAACTGAAATGACTCACGAGACTCAGGGAACAGGCATCTTTTTGCTTAAAAAAACAAGTGCATCTGCTCTGTTTGAATCACCGGAACCAGGTGGACTCACCCAAGCTACACCCTCATCCCAACCACGGATAACGTCCCCAACTCCCCAACGGATTTCCTCAAACCCTGGAGGAGTCGAACCTCTTCCCGTTCTGAAGATCAAGTGGAGGAGAAATAATTCAAATCTGTGCAGTTGTTTGCTTTTGTCGTTAAAAGTTGGCTGTTGAAGATCTGAGCAAGACTTTGTAATCTTGTAAATGTCAGATTAGGCTGTAATTAATATTGCAAGAATCATTTACACTCAATAATCGGTGGGAAATCCATTAATATTCCTTGTGATTATTTGCAGGATTAAATAAATTAACTCCTTTTTGGCTTCTAAAAGGTAAATAAATATTAAAAGGAGCCAAATGAGCAAGTCTTTTGAACAGCTCTTTGAGATGAACGAATCCTAAGGCTATGGCTCACTCAAAAGAGCTATAAATTCCATCTCTATCATGTAAAGATCTGGAAATATAGGTCTTTCCATTTGTATTTAGATTTTAAAATTTGTTCAAACCTCAAGTTTTGACCAAATGTGACCAATCGGTACAAAAATTTCCTTTGATTTAAATTTTCGATTGACCAAAATGTTTGAATAATCCAGACTTTTTTAATCATATGCCTCACTTTGCAAAGTGACTGCAGCCAACCTGTTTTGTTACTCTCAAAATGCCTGTTAAACAAATGAAACCACCTAAACAAACAAGCAACAAACCACACTCAACGTTAACCCTTCAATGCTGCATGACACTAATTTCCAACATACAATATAATCCAGGACTCCACTTGGCAAAAACATTGAAGGTTTTAATTTCATTGAAAAGAAATCTAGGCACAAAGAGGTTAGCAAATTAAATTTGGTTCTGAGACAGTTTTTTTTTTTATAAAAAAAAGTTTCCAACAAACTATTAGGTTTAAACTATAAAATTCCTCTGAAAAAAGGAATTCAAACCTCTGAAATGCCAGTTTATAAACTTTCAGAGATTAAAACTTGCCTCAAACTTTGCAAAAACATTATAAAATACCTGAAAGCGAACAATTATACTGATGGTTCACCTGCATAATGCAGCACAGACTGAAATGCCTTTGGTGATCAGAAGATTTAAATCAATTCTACCACATCAGGTAAAAGTCAAAGAAGCTACAAGATACAAAATCTGTCCAATCCAGACAGTAAATACTGCTGGGAGCACTGTGATACACTTTAGGTGTTAGGTGGATTAGTAATGCAAGGAGAGATGTCAATTAAAACACAGCCTCAGAGTTTGCCTTTTTTTCCTTCACTGCCCCTCTGTTTATTTAAAGGGGAACTACACAATAAATGAGTTAAATCAACTATATAATTGACATTTAGGTAACATTCTTTCTTTTATAAATTATTTGAAATATATATTTAAAAAAAGGTTTTCGTGATCTGGAACTACCTATTTAGACAGAATAGGTGAGTTTATTATAAGCTATTAGCTTTAACAGGGATACGTAAAAAGAATATGCAAGTTCTGACAGCTTATTTTAAAGAAAGAAATTAGCATTTTAAAGTGCTTGCCGTCTAAAACTTAGGGGCTCTGGGTTTCTGGTACACAATGGTGTTTGAAAGATAGATAAGATATATGGGATATATGCATTATAATATGCATTTTTACAAAATATAACATAAACTAAACATATATATATAAAAAAAAAACGCCCCTCTCACCCTCCGCGGGTGGTTTCTCCTCCAAGCTCGGGTCCTCTACCAGAGGCCTGGGAGCTTGAGGGTCCTGCGCAGTATCTTAGCTGTTCCTAGCACTGCGCTTTTCTGGACTGAGAGGTCTGAGGTCTTTCCAGGTATCTGTTGTAGCCACTCCTCCAGCGTGGGGGTCACTGCCCCGAGTGCTCCAATTACCACATGCACCACTGTCACCTTCACTTTCCAGGCTTTCTCCAGTTCTTCTCTGAGTCCCTGGTATTTCTCCAGTTTCTCATGTTCCTTCTTCCTGATGTTCCCATCGCTTGGCACTGCCACATCCACCACAACGGCTTTCCTCTGTTCTTTATCCACCACTACAATGTCTGGTTGGTTCGCCATTACCATCCTATCAGTCTGGATCTG